>CM068958.1:135526998-135555531 GCA_035128595.1 Eptatretus atami
AAAATTTTTAAATACTGATAAGATACAGGTGGCCTCGAAGCTTCTAACTTCATTTGGTCTCATAATGTAAGCTTGTGACTGGCTAAACCAAAAGTACTTTTTTTCAGATCAGAAAGGGGTCCGCTTGGGAAGAGGGGTAAAAGACAAAGTCAAAAATTACCCCTGTGTGGGGGTGACGGTCATCTCTATAATACCACAAGTTCTCAATGTTCAGTTCAGGTAACCGCGAAACAGTCCAAACTCACCGTTTAGATTGAAATGGTTCACAGAGATACACTAGGATAATACTACTAATGACATAATTAATAAATATGTATTGTTCATTTAGTACCCGATTAACACATCAGAATCACCAGTAAGTGCAATACGTGGTTTTCCGGTCCGTCCACTCTCTGGGGACATTTCACTTCCGGTTGTAGAAAAAAAACGAAAAAATAGGCTTAGCTCTCGGAGATTATGATATCCTGTAGATTATTCTTCACTGATTATAATGCAACTTTCAGAATGAAAATTGGTCAAGTATTTATAGAGATATTGAGGTTTGAAAAATCGTTAGAGCTAGCAAATTCATTAATTATTAATTCCACAGAAGTTTCGTGACACTGCACAAAGTAACATGTCAGGTATGAAAAAACATTTTGTACGCCAGATTCATTAATTATTAATTCATTAATTATGGAATGTACTCATTGATATATTAATCAGAAAGCCCGAAGCATGGAGCATAATTTATCACTTATCCCCCATCCGGGATCCGTGGCCTCGCCCCACAGCCTGCAGCCCTATGTCCGCCGGTGATTATGTTAGATATCGGCACGATCGAGAGGAGCCTGCGAATCATCCCTGCTGATGCACTGAATTGATGCAATCGTTCGGCCAGAATATTCGTTGTCAAGATGTTGCGTGATTAAATCACCAATACAGTCACTCGAATTTATACCGCCGACATACTTTTAACAATCACCTTCGCCCCAGAAACCACAGTCAATCTGAACCACGCTGGCCACTGCTCAGACGCCATGACCGGACTACTGCGCAGTTCTACTACGCAGTTTGCTTAAAGATGACTCGGCATTTTGGCGCACGCGCACGAAATTATATTTTGAAAATAAATGCCGACGTTTACATTTCGGGTTTTGAAACTTTTGCACCTTCGGCGGAAAATGTATAAATATAAAAGGCTAAAAATGTTTTATATTTATATTTCATTTCTCCTTCCTTCTTTGCGAATCGCATCGGCGTTTTTGGCCATCTTCCAGATCACGTGACGATCAAACGGGAAGGAAATTCAAAAATCTGTCCGGTTAGATACAAGATAATATTTTTTACTATCATAATCAATAAACAGTTGCCGAATATCTTGTGGAATGGCAGACTAGATAGGTTTTGAAAATGGCGATTTTTATAACTTACGTGACCTCGTGACCTCGTCCCTGACCTTGACCCGGACAAAAGTTATATCGTTGTGCAACACTCATCGACCTCTACCCACATACTAAGTTTCATCAACATCGGAAAGAAAATTGTTGACGGACGTACGGATGGACGGACGGACATTTGAGTCCGGCTTTATTAGGTCATCTCGGTAGAGATGACCTAAAAAGTGCAGTTCTTGAGATTTTTTTTTTAGAATTATTTATGAAGAAGCAAACGAACATCACATCACATCAAAATGTCATAAATGAATGCTTGTCTGGAGTCAGAGATATGGAAACAGACTAACTGACAATAGGTTGGTTTATAAACAAACTGCAGTGTTTCTATGCAGCCTCACAAAATAATAGAGAGACGACAGCCCCAAAATCAGAGACGACTGACCTTTCAGGTCAGGTCAGGTCAGGTCAGTCAGGTTTCTTGACTGCCACTGATAACATGTAACCCAGTGCTACCTGCTGCATGGTCGGGAAGTCGGCGACTAAACCGACTACCCTCACTGGCTCACCAGTGGGGAGGGTGACTGTGACACCCTGCAGGACTAAATATACCATCAGAGATGGGGAATCCCCTGCCATTGAATGAAAAAGGTCATACATATTCCAGATAATGAGGGAGGTGAATTGGAAACAAGACACCATTTGGTCATCTTCTCGAAAGATTCCCCCAGGGATGAGGAACGTAGTAACCAAAAATAATTGAAATCAGATAAGCGGTTTTCCATTTATTAAAAAACATTTTTTTCAAGATGGCCGCCCCAGTCGGCCATCTTGGATCCGCCACGCCCAAAATCAATAGTGTTCTTCCTTTTCAGGTGGTACATGTGACTCAAATTTTCAAATCGATATGGCAAACAGTTTATGAGTTATCGCACTCACAGCTATAAATGTTGACGCCGGACGGACGGACGGACGGACGGACAGCCGGACGACCTGGTGACAACAATATCCCCCTCCGCCACGCGGCGGGGGATAAAAACAATACTGCTAAGGGTGGATGAGCTCCTTTCGGGAGCCAACGGCCATCCAGTAAGGAGATGGTGTCTCCAAAAAAAACACCCATCCAATTAGAATTAAACGTTTTTTAGGTAGTCGGTTGTAAACAGCAACCGCTCTGACTTAGGAGCGTTAAAGTGGCGCCCGGAACCATCTTACACTCTGTGTCAGGATTGCTGGTCTTACTTTCTGTCTCAATCAAACTACAACTACCAGGCTCGCTCTAATCTCTCATTCTTACAAACAAACAAACAAACAACACACACTTTTCAAACAAACAACACACACTTTTCTTACTCACTCATTTTCACTCCTCACTTTACATTCTCTTATATTTTCTTTATTTAAGGCCTGGCCTCGATGAGGACTATTTATCCGTGACTGGAGCCTCAACATAATTTTTTTTTTTTAAACAAACACCTGCTAAATACAATCCCCTTCCACACCCACCTTTCTTGCTCTGCTTTAAGCTTTTGCCTCTCTTCCTCTTCCATTAAATTCTTATCCACTTTTGGTTTGTCTTCATGCCGCTCTTCTTTCTTCATTTTTCCAAACCTACAATGAAAGTTGGCAATTAGCAATGCAAAATGATCAACGTGAACCTGGATATGTAGACTTCAAAATTCACAACACCATTTCTTCATTAATGAGCCTACCGAAAGAAAGATTAATTAAACTGAATACAGTGTTACTATCTACAATCAAAATGAAACAAAAATCACCTGAACAAACCCTTCAGCTTATCCTTTTTGTCCTCCTTCTTGTCCTTCTTATTTTCCTTGTTCACGCCACCCCCTTCCCCACCTTCTTCTGTGACAGCATGGCCAACAATGGTCTTCTGGGCAAGTGGAGGACTGTAATCTATTGTACTGTAGCCCCCAAATCCCATCTCATCATCTTCATCCACTGGCGCAGACAAGGGAATAATTGGACCTGTGGTCAAGGGTGAGTAAAAGAAAACAAACAAACAAATGGATCAACCAAATTTACAACATGTAGCCATGTAACAATGATGTCACTCAAGCTTCAGTATTAGGTGAAGGAAAAGAATACTGAAGACTTCCAACCAGAAAGGCTATCTCAGAGCCTCAACTCGAATACCTTTTTTTCACTGCACAACTAAAACTGTTCATTCCCATCTGAACCCATAGCTCTTGACGCTCGGTTTTTAGATTTTGATTTGATACGATGTCGTTTTGTCCATCATCTGTTCCTTGTTATTTATGAAAAAATATATATACAGCAGTTTCATGTTCCTGAATGTGAGAAATCTACAAGCACCGGTATGAAGAATAGATCTGTGTAAAATGAAAGCCAAGTCTTGAATGGTTTTTGAAATATTGCATACACAAGCCAAGTTACTCAAATGGTTGTCATGGCAACATAATTCAGCCAATCGCAGCCATGATCTAATCAGGTTGAGATGATGTCAGGAGAAATAGATACTTGCAATATGAAAGCTAAATGTTCAACGGTTTTTGAAATATTGCGTACACAAAAGTACATAGACAGATGATCGGTCGGATGGAGCTCATGTTAATGGTCCAGTCTACGACCTTGTCGGAGGGGCGGGGGCCAACGAGTGAGTCAGCAAGTCGAGCCAAAATCAATCTAGCTGTGCTAGTAGTACTGTTTAACAAACTAATTTGGAGTATTACCATGCTGGAACATCGGTTACTTCATGAATGTACGGCGGTTGGCTTCAACAAACCTGTTGCTTTCAGATTCACAATGGCACTCACCACTCTGCAATGAAGACCGATTTACTTCTTCCCCACCCCTCCCCACAGGCCCCAAGATTGCTCACTGGTAGCACTAATCGTTGAACTATATTACCATCTGCTGGCGTTGACTTTTTGATCAGGTAAGACTATACTAAAGAAACAAGCACATAGGAAGTTTGAAGACAAAAGGAACTGACATCATTCAAATACTTCAACACCCAACCAGGTCATATTGCTCGACTTGATCTCAGGCCACATGCTATAGAAATAACAGATCAACATAATTTAGCTCAGTTGGACTCTACCTGTGTGTGGTGCAAAAATGGCAAAGATATCTCTAAAAATGCACCAATCAGGTTAGCATTTCAGCAAATATTTTTCAGTTAGGTTTTCACCCCTGTCTGTCTGTGAGCAGGATAACTCAAAAAGTTATGGACGGATTCGGATGAAACTTGGTGGACAGGTTGGGTATGTGAGGACGACGAATCAGTGAGATTTTTGTGTACATCAGGAACAGGGTACCCAAATTTTTTAAGTGATTCTTCACCATTGAGAGATCGGGCCAAAAGCTATACATAACATGATATCTCAAAAAGTTATGGACGGATTTGGATGAAACTTGGTGGACAAGTTGGATGCGTGATTCGACTTTGGTGAAGATCCGGATGCGATAATTTTATTTAATCTTTAAAGCGATTCTTCATAATTGAGAGATGGGGCTCAAAATGATATATAGCATGGTATTTCCAAAAGTTGTGGACTGGTTCTGACAAACTAGGTGGATGAGTTGGGTAGGTGACAATAACGAGCGAATTAGATTTTGGTTCAGGTCCGGATGTATATCCGAGCTCTCAGTGGGATACAAAACGTAAAATGTTCAGCCTGGGAGAGGTATGCGCTCTACTGAGTGCCATTCTAGTTTCTACTCTTATAATCTGCTATACTTCATCATATGTGTATGTATTGGGCTGCGAAGCAGCGACAAGTTTGTCCCGCAGGTTGCATCATTTTGAAGAGGCATGATCAATCTGCTGACCGTGTCCTGTGGAGCTTCGGGCAGGATATTGAAACTTGGCCAGAGTTCTGACGATAACTCACCTACTCTTCATCAAAAGCTACCATTGGATCTTTAATATCCACTAGGTAATGCTAGCATGCACACCCTGAGCAACATCCATCCGATGGATGGAGCACCTTGCCTGTGAAGCACCAACCTGTAGTTTAAAGTCAGGTCAAGAATCAAACCCAAGCGAGACAGCTCAAAAGTAAGTGCACTACCTTTGCACGATCCTCTCAACCCTATCTGTTCTACTCACAACCTTTTCCTGCAAAAAAAGAAGAAGCTATTTTCATCGTCTCTTGCATGTCTTGTGACAATAGCTCTGAGCCAATTGAGCAAAAGAACAAGAGAAGAGGTCAATAATTGGCAGCCTCACGTGTATCCATGCCTTCATCCACTTCTTCGTTGTCATTTGTTATCGTCCCAGCTGGCCCTTCATACGATTTGTCAATTGCTGCCCGAAAGCTGGCATTGCAGCCACGACCTCGCACGAGCCGAGTCCTGGGCCTCGTTGGGACGGCTGTCGGTCCAGTGGAAATAGAGACCGCGCGATTATCGGCCTTCGTAGCCACAGCAGTCTGCAGGCTCTCCAGTGAACTGCTCTTCACTAGGCCCAGTGAGGGTCCCACATTCTCTTCCGGTACGCCTGCCAAAAACACGAGGCTTGTGAAACAGGACTATCCGACATCATACACTGCAACACTCAAGGTACTGGAGCAAGCGCTTCAGAAGAAAAGTAGCAAAAATCATCAAAAAGTGTCAAATGCGTCACAATAAATAATTGAAGTTGAAGAGTGACCGACACGTGACAGCCATTCATGGTTTTTGCAATGTTAAACAACAAAAATAAGCTTTGGTTGTTAATTTGACAAGTGGTGACAGTGTAACCTTGTTCCTGAACATTTTGCAGTCAATGACAAAGCTCACTTCATACCCTACCCCTTTGTTTTCAAATGACTCTCCCCCTCAATACACCCCAGCAGTTTTCCTGACCTTACTTGCAAAATACCATAGCAAAAACAACCAACAATACAGCAGTGTGCAATGTCTGCAGAACGTACAGCAGAAAAGGGGAAAAAACTACTTTGGTGACATGAAAGCAAGGTTAATGCTTGGTTACCTATGGTTAGCATGCAGGCTTACCTTTCCGATAGTCATCATGAAAGTTAGCCGCTCCGGCTACTGCAGGGGAACACAGGCAGTTAGTGCGATCAGGCAAGCGGGGAGTTGAAAGTTAGTTGGGAAGGAGGGAGAATCCAACATATGGCACAAAACTGCTAAAAAAAATAAAAATCCCACAAGGTGTCACTTGCATTTCATGAATAATCATCTCTGTTGCACATCAACTGAGAAAAAAATAACAAAAACAATTCATAACGCATTGCATTTTGCTTGGTGCCGCATGCAAGGAAAGATATGTTAACACATCTTCTTTAATCGGCTCTCAGGCCGAAGTGTGCTTCGCTGTGCTTTCTTGCAACTCAAATGTTCAGTAGTTGTTGTTAATGCTTAGCGGTGATTAAAAGTAAAGCAGCGAACCTTACACTTCTGACACGATCTAAAATCAACAGAATGCAGTAAAGTAAATCAATGTTAACAGAGTGCGGCTAATTGGACACTTTGATCAACAGATAATGCTAAATGAACGGTGGTGTAAACGTTTATTTTTTAAAATAATAGTGGGGGAAATTGCTTTTTATGATCATCTTGGTAAATGATCATGACGTCGTAGTTGTAAAAATTCCACCAGCGACAGTTCCTTCAATTATAAACTCTATTTGTACAACGGCGGTTTACACAAAAGTCAGCCATCCACGTGCCCCCTGAGCTCTTGGCTGGAAGCCCGAGTTCCTCTGGCGGCAGGAAAATGGCAATTGCTGTTTACGTTTCCAACTAAAAGCAGCTGAAAAAGAAAGCAAGTCGATCGCTTTTAAACAAAGGAAATGAGAAACGAACAGAAAATGTGAAAGGTCAACACAAGTACGTGTTGGAAATACAGCGCAAGATATTAAATACAATAACACAAGGACAACCAATTTTAGTGAGGCACCTGAAGCAAGTGCAACATGGTCCTTGCCAGACTAATTAAAGTCCTCTGGAAGACAATCTTTGAAATATTCTTCTGCATAACAGAGCCCAGGGAAAAGGCATCCCACTAATCACTTACACATGTCCATGCTCTTTGCCTTTCCGAGCTCACTATCTCCCGGCTTCCGGCCACGCTTTTCCGACATGCTTTGTCTCGCAAAACCATCACGCAGGAAACCACCACCCATCGCCTCATTCTCCAGGATGGCCGGCCTGCCAGGGCCAGGATAAAAAGCAAACTTTAACGGAGCCTAAGTTTATCCTCAAAAGACACCTGTGTATACAAGTGGGAATAAAATAGGTCAACATTGGGGTTTTTTTGTTTTTCTTCAAAACCTCACCCTTACCAACTGAAGCAAATAAAAATGCATCTTTAGTAAAGGTTCCTAGCTCGGTTGAAATGACAATCGAGTATCGTATTTGTTTTATTTCTTTTTCAAAAGTACTTTGCTGATGTTGAATGTAGAAAGACCAAGTTTTCATGGAAGACGGATACAATCATGTGCTGCAAAAAAGCAGCCTTGTCAGTCCAGCTCAAACAGGGATTACAGATTCAAATATTGATAAGGCTGGAAGACATCGCACAGATGTCGAATGGTTGCAGGGGAAAATAAATAAATAAATAAAACAAGCTTGCATTTGGTCATTTTTTTAAAGCAGAAAGATTTACACCAATACATTGAAAGCAAATCAATGTATTCATCACAGGACAAACGAAAGCTTAGCATTCAAACCAAGGAACTCCTTGCTGCCCTTCCTGGCTCTCATTTCCTGCCTGGTTCCTGTTATCATGGCTATCGCTCCTCCCCACCCCCTTCTTTCTCATTCTTCAATGCACCCCCCAAAACAAAGTTCAGTCACGCGTTAGCTCACCCGGCCTTGTCTGTTGCTGCACTGCTCAAGTGAGAGGCTCCAGATGCATTTTCCCCTTCCTGTTGCCAATCTACCATGACAAACAGGGAAGGAGCAGGGACACAGAAGTGGAGAGAAAATGTACAACAAATTAACAGAAGCATTAAGGGGAAATAAATATCCTAGGGCACTGCAACAGAACATTTACTAACAAAACACACACACACACACACACACACACACACCTCAAACAGAATACTCAGTTGCTATCTCAGATTGTGATACACTGCTATACCAGGAGAACAGTCTGGAGCAGCGGTTCTCAAAATGGGGTCCTGGTCCGTGAGCTCCATTCAGGTTGTCCGCACAAAGGTTGCGGAACAATTGAGAATATCTGCACTCGCTTTCTTTTTTGGCCTTGCAAAATGAACTAGTTCACGAGAAAAAAAAAATGACATCAAAGAACATCTTTCTGCTCTCAATAAACGATTTGAAGATTACTTTTCAGTACAAGTCCAACCAAACAACTGGATACGCAATCCTTTCGGGAATGAAATCGGTGAGCTGCTCTCTGTCACAAGAAAGCTCCAACAAGCACTCTCACGGTTTATTGGAGAAACCAAACATTAACATCAGAATTAAAAAGTCATTCCCCATTTGAGGTTTGGATTCAAAGAACTGGAGAGTACCTAGAATTTGCACAGACAAAGCAGTGCATTTTCTGATGCTATTTGCTACAACGTACCTGTGCGACACCAATTTTCATCACTTAAGTCCAAATACAGAATGAGGATGAATGCAGAACCTGACCTATGGCTAAAGCTGACAAACATTACACCCAACTTCCCAGAATTTTGCTCAAAAACAAACAAACAAACAAGCACACCCATCGCACTGGAAAGGTAAGACTACGACATTAAAACACGAGTTGTGTGCTTTGATTTGTGGAACAAAAAAAAAAAGTTTATAAAGTGGTCCGCTGAGACCGTCAGCAAATTTCAAGTGGTACGCGAAAAAGAAAAGGTTGAGAACCGCTGGTCTAGAGTTATATGAGCACTGTTCAGTTGCAAGAGTACACAAAATAAAGTTTGATTTATAAAGGTGAAAAACTAACTTCTTGTTGCTGAAGTTGCAGGAGCGTTCAAAGTTCCCTCTTTCGCGTCACCTGATGGTACTCCGTTCACCAAAACTAGAGACAAAGAATTATTCATTTGAGGAGAAAAAAATTTATTTGCAACTCAAGTGTTCAGTAGTTAATGCATATCAAAAAATACACCAATGAAGACGGCACTCGTTAAGTGTGAGCGATTTCCATTGTGTTTTTTTTTCAATCGAAACAATCGTTTCCGTCGACTCAACAGTGGCCCTCATATGGCGATGGTCAGGAAAACACATTCAATGCAGTCGAGTGTATATGGCCCTTTTAAATTAGCAAAATCGATTTCAATGCATTCTAGATCCACACAATAACACAGGAGTCTTGCATCACCTGTAGACGTTGGTGGAAACTTGGGAATCTGTTGGGCATTTGCTGTTGCAGGTGTTGGGCTAACAGTGTCTGAAACTCTCCTCTCTTGCGGTTCCTCGTTCATTTCCTTCTAGAGTGAGACAGTGGTATTGATGCAAGACGGTAAGAATATCACCGATATGGCTGGTCTATTGTGCATGGCATTTGGTTAAAAATACACAAGTGAAAGGACCACAACAGGGCCCAGTCATTACGGTCAGGCTGTAAAATTTTCACAGACTTTTGCTTCTTTCAAACATAACAAGCCGGTAGGCGACGAGGGATTCGCTAGGATCGAAGCGCTGGATACGATGCTTTTCATTCTGACCGATCCACCGACGAAGATTCATTGCCAAGACGTATTGGTTCACATACAATTGTTCCTCTGCCTGGCAAGATTTTTCCGATTGCGTATTTTGCCAACTGGCACTCCTCATAAAAAATGACGGTAAATAGACACCCTATTTTTGAAGGACAACCATTTGAAAAATAATGGGTTTGCTGGTTTGTGCTGTGGAGCCTCGCGTTACACACACACACACACACACACACACACACACACACACACACGGAAAACCCGATAAACTTCTCTCAATGCTCTTGTTTGACCACACCTCCTGAGCCACACAATATTTTTCATAAGCCACACCCACTTTCCGTAAGCCACGCCCACTTTCCATACGCCACGCCCACTTTCCTACGCCACGCCCACTTTCCTACGCCACTCCCACTTTCCTACGCCACTCCCACTTTCCTACGCCACTCCCACTTTCCATCAACCACGTCCACTTTCCCTAAGCTCCGCCCACTTTCCTAAGCCCCTCATGAAAAATGACGGTAAATAGACACCCGATTTTTGAAGGACTCCCATTTGAAAAATAAAACCTCAATCAAAAATCGGCTCGAGTAAAATTTTCTAAATATCTCGAAGTGTTTAATTCCGAAGTCTCGTTTCTCTACATTCAAAACTGAAGGACAAGTATTGAAAATACTGTATGTGGTTTTTCGGCCGCTGCACAGCAACGGGTGGTTGCTAGGCAACGAAATTCAAAGGCGCACATTCCGAACAAATACTGCACATGTTGGCAAAGTTTCATCGAAATCGGTTCGCTGGTTCGTGCTGTGGAGCCTCGCGTTGCAGACACACACAGACAGACAGACGGAAAACCCGACAATAAGGGATATCTAGCATATATAGCGAATCCAACAGAAAGCAAAAGAGAAAGGGTTACAGAACAGTATTCTAGACATATATTTGATTTATTGCAAAGGGCACAATTGAACAACACACACACACACGAAACGAAAAGGGGAGTACAGCAATTGGTTCACTCTGTCTGTCTGTCTGTCTGTCTGTCTGTCTGCAGACTTATATTAAGTCTATGATCAAGGAACAACTTAATTTCAATCGAATGTTACATTTTGAACACAGAGCCTGGTGTTGGCTTAGTGGTAATGGTGGCTGGCTTGGGATTCGAGGGTCATGAGTTTGAGCCCCGTTGGCCACTGAATTAACACCAGGGGGTTGACTCAGCTCGTCATCCTTCCGAGGTCGGCGAAATGAGTACCAGTGTACTGGTTCCGGTGTATGCCCCAGTTAGAATAGGTGTACCATATCCCTGTATGTCATAAGAGGCAAATAGTTGGCATCAGGAAGGGCATCCGGCCATAAAAAAGACATTGCCTCAAGAAGGGAACATGATTGCATGGAGCCTGCAAAAAGCTAACCCCTGCTCAGCTGTAAAAAGGCTGATAGTTACATTTTGAACACTGTAGAACATGAATCGGAAGATGAACCCTACAATTTAGCAGTAGTTTGGCTCTGAATTTGGAAAGTTGTGCGGAATCCCTCCCTGATCGCGTAGAGAGTAGTAAGGTAATTAATTGTCTTAGTCTCTCTGCCAGTCAATCAAACAAAATTGAAAATCATTGCAAAGAGTGGCCTTACTGTTTTTCGGGACATCATAAAGGACACAACTAACAGGCATGAATAACATTTATCGTGTTAAATAAGGTGGTGTAAACTCGTAGCCATGACGTTGATGCTGAAAGCATGAAAGATGCTGAAAGCATCAACGACGGTAACCTTCCGAATAATATTGTTGTTGTTTTTTTTCTCCAGCCTTTTAGTACTTTTATTTTATTTCAATTTCATTATACACTGAACACTGTAGAACACAAATCGTCTTCTTGGCACTTCCAAAAATCTCCAGTTTAGCAATATTTGGATAAAATATTACACCATTTTACGCCATCTTGACCAATTAAATTTGTCGATCAAGAATATCAAGATTCAGACCAAATCACGGCTTGCAGGAAATATAGATTGTGCTTGGAAATGCACCACAGTTGAAAAGACACTTCCCCCGTCCTTTTTCTCAAGACTCTGTGGGGTAAGGTGTTCTATGAACTCTCTCGCTGACCAAGTAGGTCGCACGTTTTTATGTGAACAGCATTCTTTGGATACGAAGGGCAACCAACACACATACGTGTCGTCAAAGGGCGGGTAGCAACTTCTTGAACAAGAGCAGAATTCCAGCAGGCGTATGCTATTTTCTACAATAGCCAACTCATTCGACAACAATACTAATCATTTAAAATGTTGAAAGATTCGTACAATCTGTGATGGAATCAGAAAATAGAATATGTTCAACTTTAAAGCTGTCATCTCCTTCTTTGCCATGCGTAATACAGGAACTATGTATGCTAGCTTACAATCTCGATGAAAGACAATATGCAAAGTTTACAACCAATGATCCTTTGTACTCAAGAAGAAAATATTTTTTTGTAGTCAGGAACCAGTGTTGAACCGGGAACTTCCCAAAACAAGGTATACACTCTTCTCCATAGATGACTGAGACATCTGGAACAGACATGCTGATAAATATCCTATATATTGTGATGGCAGCAATGCATTATGGGGTGGGTTGAAAACATCAGGGCCGTCTCTCGAGACATATCTCGTGCTTTTGATACAGTCTGGCGTCCCACATAACTCGACAAACTCTCTGCCTACGGCATCCAAGGCCAACTCCACACATGACTTACTGACTTCCTCTGCTCTCGTAGCCAACGTGTGGCACTGAAAGGAATCCTTTCACCTCCTCTCCCTGCAAAGACTGGAGTGTCCAAAGGCAGTGTTCTGGGACCAGTCCTTTTCCTGCTCTTAATCATCCATCTCTCCGACTCTGGAAATCCTCCTTATCTATTTACTGATGACCCCACCCTCTGCCGTGAGTCTCTCATCCTTCAGATGGGCAGGCAGCAGGCTTTACCTCTCTTCGGACCTTGGCAAAATCACAAGCTGGTCAAACACTTGGAATACGTCTTTCAATGCTGACAAATCTCATACGCTCACGATCTCTCTCCCTGAAAAAGGACATTCTCACAAACCCTCATATCTACTTTCTCAACAATCCTCTTAAGGAAGTTGTCACTCAAACTCCTGGGTCTCTATCAGCCATGACCTTTATTTGGCAAGCCAAATTTTATAGTTGGCCTCCAAAGCCAGTCGCCGACTGGGCATCATTTGTTGTACAAAGTCCTTCCTTGGCACACCCGAACTCCTATTAACCTAAATGGCCTTCATCCGCAGCTTGATGGAGTACTGCTCTCCCCTTTGGGCTGGCTCCCCTGCCTCACCTTGTGAAGCTCGATGCCTTGGAAACCAAGGCCTTTAAAATTGTTGGAATCTCTCACGATGAAGTTCAGTCTATGGGCCTATCACTTTGCCATTAGACAGGTCGGTGGTGTCTCTGTCTTCTTCTGCCTCCATTCTGGTCTTGCACCCATTGCACACTCCATGCTTTTCCACCCTCTCCCAGCACTCAAGGTTTCTGCAGGGCTCACGTTGTCCACCATCAACCCCTTTTCGTGAAACTCACAAAATCTAGAATCACTGCTCACCTCCACTCATTTGTTCCTCTATTTTCCCACCTGTGGAACCAACTTGCACACTCTCTTCAATCCCACTCTTCCCTTCAGGTCTTCAAAACAGCTGTTCACCACAATGTCATATCTTCCCCCGTCAAAAACCATGATCTTTTCTACCCCCATTAACCCACCTCCTTCAAAGTCCCTGTTTTCCTTCCTGAAACTCCCTGTAGTGTCCATCTTGTTTACCACATGTACCCGACCCCAGCCCTCTCCTGATGTCCCTGTTCCCTACCGTTTTGTGTGTCCCTTTCCAAACCAACAGTTGGTGTTCCCAGATGTCAACGGTGCTGAAAAGGTCTGCACTGCATCGATAGATGTAGCTGTGATTCGGTGCGATTCTCCCTCTCGATATCCACAGATTGGGTGGCCTGCTTTTCATCTCCTTTAGGTTAATAGGACGCATGTCTACGAGTCCAAAAATACATGTCGACAAACATACGCACATTCGTACGTACACGTATACTCTGGAATTTGTCTTCCTATTTAAAAACAAGCTCGAATGAGCTAAGATCCTTGTCCTCTTAATGATGACGTCATAAAAACGAATATGACGTCATTGTGATGTAGCAGGTTTGCGATAAATTATCTGTGCTAATGCCCGGCTTGATTCCCGCAAACAAAATTCAAACAGCTTGCCTAGATTCGGAGATAATGGTTTAGGCGATTTCCATTAGCGGCGATATTATGACGTTAACTTTTTTTCTCGGAAGAATTTCCAAAATTGGAAAAACCCAGACGAAAAACCCCCAAAACCCAAAACCCAGAAAAATTTCCAAAATCGGAGATGGTTACTGCCTGTGCATGGGCTTTCTGCATATACATGGCAAGTTTCACAAAGATCGATGAAAACTCTGGTTGTGAAACAAAAAATGTCAAAAAATAGGAATGACGTCATAAAAATTGATATGATGTCATAGTGATGTATCATATGTGCGGTAATTCATCTCTGCAATGCCCTGTTCGATTCCCGCAAACAGAATTCAAAAAGCTTGCCTAGTTTCGGAGATAATTTTTTAGGCGATTTCCATTAGCGGAGATATTTTGACGTCATAACTTTTTTTTCTACGAGGAATTTTCAAAATCGGAGATGGTTACTGTCTGCGCAGGGTATTTTTACATATATATGCCAAGTTTCAGGAAGTTTCGATGAAAACTGTAGGCTGTGAAACAAAAAAGTCCACAAGAACAACAACGTGAGTAAGACTTAGAGATCCTCCATGAGGATCTAATAAAAACTGCTTCATTACTATTTAAAAAGCACACATCAGCTCTCATTTTGACAAGTCAACACAATATTTAATTTTCGAAGGGAAATCAAATAAAGTGAAGGTAGCATAGAAATGGATATGCAGTACTTGATAGCCAAATCAATTCAGCATTAATACTCGAACAGTGAATGCAATATCAATGTATGTGAAACTTTTACAAAAAGATTAAAATCCAACATGTGAGTGAGGGAGGACAAACAACGCTGTGTGTGTGTGTGAAGAGAGCACATTAATTGGTCCTAACCATTGCTTCTGCCTGTATGGATCGAGCAACAACAAGTTGCAGTGATTTTGCGTGGGCGTCGTCATTTGCCAAAGCTTTGCGTAAAGCCTCCATGGCCTCCAGATTGCTTTTACCCAAGAGCGATTCACCGTTCACCGCTATAAGCTGATCATCCACCCTCAGCCGTCCATCCTGAAAGAGACACGTTGCTCAGTAAGTGAGGACATTGAAGCACCTGATCAAAAATAAATAAAATAAAAACAAACAAATAAATTGGTTCTTGCGAAACTTCCTTTTCATGCATCTTTAGCTCATTCAGCTAACCCATTTAAAATTAATTTCCAGGGGAATCCAGGATGTAAAGCATGAACCTCTCAGCCTGAAGAGGCAAAAATCCATCAGTGGCAACAACCGAGGATTGTATCATGCTATAATTATATATCCGATTCAACGAAAAGTCTTCCAATCGAAGAACAAGTGAAAATGTGCATCCCACTGCACCTCAAAACACAAACCTCATTCCTCACTCAATCAATCAATGCAGAAAGCAAGCAAATGATGAAAAAGTCTGTGTGGTTTCATGAACAACAGAATATTGTTACCCAACAACCAACAATATTGTTACCCAAGCATATACTCTGAAGGCCTGTGGAACCAACTTACTCATTTCTCTTCAATCTCATTTTTCCCTCCAGATCTTCAACACATCTGCTCACCAACATCGAAGATAATCCCCAATCCAAAACCACGACCTTTCTACACTCGCTAACCCCTACGCCCGACAACCACCCGAAGCCCTTCTTCCAAACATCCAGTTTCTCCATCCTGTGAGATTCCTTTTGTATCTTGTCCTTTTTCTTACACCCTCCCCCCAATTCCTACCCACACCCATTGATGAGGAAGAGAAGGAAAGACCGCTTTCCTTTTCTCCAAACGTTACATTACATTTTCAAGTCCTAGTTTCATTCTTCGCCCCTGAGTGAATGATGGCCAAGTCTTTTGTTCGAGTAAGATTGAAGAAGAATACGTGTTATGGTTAAATATGCTCTCAAGTGCTTTTTTGCTTTCTCTCTTATAAATACTTGTTTTTAAATGATTACTTGTTTGTGTATTTGTTTGTCATAAATAATTGTTTGTTGTTATTTCAATCTGTGTCGGTTGCCTTTTCCTTTATTGGTCCGATGCAGTGCACAAGCAAGGTGAGACGGGACGTTTTATCCCAATAATTTGCTTTGTCAGCCAGCGCACACTCACTGTAACGCCCAGCAGTAATCAGAGTGTGCGCTGAGGGCGCGTGACCCCAATTAACCGGCCGTCCACAGGAAAGGTATCACGCGAAGTAGCGTAACCCTGCCCGGATTGGCCGTGCCAATCAGCATTCATGGTTGCTAAGCAACCTGCCGATGCGCGGAGTTATCTGTGCCCGTCGGCCTCAGGACCGGGTGTTCAGGACGGTCCCAAGTGCTTCCCCTCATGGCAAGCCTCGAACCACAGATCGGCCACTATATATATAGATGTAATAATACACTTGCTGTCCTTCCAATAATTATAACAATTCTCTGGAGCATTTTGTTACAAAAGAAAGGAAAAAAAAAACCAACAGAAGAGTGGGATATTCAAGAATGGAGAAACCAGAAGCGACCCACTCACTCCTGGTGGTGATTATATGTTTATGGCCACTTCTGTACTCTGAATGCCGGTGTCGTGACTGAATGTCCTCCTTGATCGTTCTGTGCTGCGACATACTTCCACTTATCATCCCACTTTTGAAAAGGGTAAAAAGAAGTGAGTGGGGTGCTCGATTTGTTCGCCAATTCAGGATGGCTGAACTATATCATGGAAACGCACCATCAAGATGCAATCAGGGTTTTCAGGCCAAGGTTGAGCAGAGCGTGCAAACGAGGCCCCGGTTTTCTTGGTTGGTTGTGTGCTGTGGTCATGCCGCATCGTCTGAACACAAAGTTTTCCAGTCGAATTTTAATTCCTGTAAATGTTAATGGCAAAGCACTTATCCAGTTAAAGCACCCCGATGAAAGGATTTCCTGTACTGTATTTTTATTTCATCCTCTTTGGTCGGTGACCAATGTTTGCATTTCTTGTACGCCGTTGCAGCCTAAACAATCATTTACAGGAGTCTTCATACACTGTTCTTGGCCAACCTCTTTGCTTTGTCCTTAGCCGAGTCTCGACCATTCTGTAAACTGTTGGACTGTGCCTCATTCTTCCTGAATATTTTGCATTTGTTTTTGTTTTTTTAAATCTTGATGGTACTTAACAGTTTGAAGAATTGAGGAGATGGGGGGGAACAAGTGACATTGCTTACTTCAATGTTACAACAGGTGCTGTGCACATACCTCATCATCCAGATCTGAAAGCTTGTTTTTTTAATCCTCTTGACATCTCTTGTTCGTAATTGGTACATGCCTCACACCCACACTTTAACTTGATCTGTATTCTATTCTTGATTATCTTATTACCTCCACCACCAAAGGTGAAGGAGGTTATGTTTCACCTCTTTCTGTCTGTCTGTGTACACGATATCTCAAAAAGTTGTGGACGGGTTCAGATTAAACTTGGTGGCCAGGATGGATGTGTGACCACGACAAATTGATTTGACTTTGGTGAAGATCCGAATCCAGATCTGGAAACGAGAACTATTTAATTTCTAAAGCGATTCTTCACCATTGAGGGATAGGGCCAAAAACGATATACACTACATGGCTAAAAGATGTGTACACCTGCTCATCCAACATCTCATTCCAAAATCAAGGGCATTACGATGGGGTTGGTCCCCCCTTTGCTGCTATAACAGCCTCCACTCTTCTGTGAAGGCTTTCCACGAGATATTGGAACATTGCTGCGGGGATTTGCTTCCATTCAGCCACAAGGGCATGAGTGAGGTCGGGCACTGATGTTGGGTGATTTGGTCTGGCTCGCAGCCTCCTTTCTAATTCATCCCAAAGGTGTTCGATGGGGTTGAGGTCAGGGCTCTGTGCAGGCCAGTCAAGTTCTTCCACACCGATCCCGCCAAACCATTTCTGTATGGACCTCGTTTTGTGCACGAGGGCATTGTCATGCTGAAACAGGAAAGGGCCTTCCCCAAACTGTTGCCACAAATTTGGAAGCACAGAACCGTCTGGAATGTCATTGTATGCTGTAGCGTTAAGATTTCCCTTCACTGGAACTAAAGGGCCTAAGGGGCCTAACCCGAACCATGAAAAACAGCCCCAGACCATTATTCCTCCTCCACCAACCTTTACAGGTTGGCATTATACATTCGGTCAGGTAGCATTCTCCTGACATCGCCCAAACCCAGATTCGTCCGTCGGGCTGCCAGATGGTGAAGCGTGATTAATCTCTCCAGAGAACAGGTTTCCACTGCTCCAGAGTCCAGTGGCGGCGAGCTTTACACCACTCCAGCTTATGCTTGCATTGCACATGGTGATCTTCGGCTTGTGTGCGGCTGATCGGCCATGGAAACCCATTTCATGAAGCTCTCGACGAACAGTGCTTGTGCTGACGTTGCTTCCAGAGTCAGTTTGGCACTCGGCAGTCCCGTTCTGTGAGCTTGTGTGGCCTATCACTTCGCGGCTGAGTGGTTGTTGCTGAGAGACGTTTCCACTTCACAATAACAGCACTTACAGTTGACCGGGGCAACTCTATCAGGGTATAAATTTGAAGAACTGACTTGTTGGAAAGGTGGCATCCCATGACGGTGCCACATTGAAAGTCACTGAGCTCTTCAGTGCAGCCAATTCTCCTGCCAATGTTTATCTCTGGAGATTGCATGACTGTGTGCTTGATTTTATACACCTGTCAGCAATGGATGTGGCTGAAATAGCCGAATCCACTCATTAGAAGGGGTGTCCACCTACTTTTGGCCATGTCGTGTAGTACTGTACAGCATGATATTTCAAAAATGCATTGGGCCCGATATGTTCTCATGGATCAGGCATTACGTGGCGGACGTATGCGCTCCGAGTGCCCTTCTAGTTATTTATGTCAAGATCATTGGCTGGTGGCATGGTTATGCCACTGATGCATTACCCCTGTTACCAATACACTGGTACTCATTTCGCTGACCTCGGAAGGACGACAGGCTGAGTCAACCATGCCTGGTGTTAATTCAACGGGAAAAAAGGGGGGCTTCATCTCAAGGTGCTGGGATCTTAAGCCAGCCACCTTAACTATTAAGCCAACACCAGGCCTTGTGATTGTCTCAATGTATAGCCAATACTGGATCTAATCTAATGTAATCTATTTTAATTCTGGTACTTTGTCTGAATCCAGACTCAGTGCTGTCAAAGTAGCCTCAATGGAAGGATTACACTGGTGGATGCTTTGCCATTGCCTCCCCAGTGGAAGTCCGGGCAAGAATTATAAATTTGGTCAGGGTGCCGGCAATAACTCATGAACTCTTCATAAAGGACACCGTGGGATCTTTGACAACCACAAATGAATGCCAGCAGACGAGACGTCCGGTTTTACGTTCATCCAAGGGACCACACACAATGATGAATCGCCCTCTCTGTGAAACACCAGGATGTTTATAGCTGGGCTGAGATTCAAACCCAGGATAGACAGCTCAGAGGTGAGTCGATACGATTAGTTAATAATATATAGTCTTGTTTCACTCCTTACTTTATTGGTTCACGAGTCAGTAAGTGACCACTATATTCGTTATGGGTGTGTGTCTGTCTGTCTGTCTGTCTGTCTGTCTGTCCCGAGCATAGCTCCGTGGGTTTTGATCCTATCTTGATAAAATTTGGGTGCGAGGTTTGTATCATGATCTAGTTGCGTTTTCCGGATAATGGGCGTGCTGTGCCCATTATGGGCGGAGCCACGCCCAAAAAACATGTGTTTTTAGTGGGTAGCCGTTTTCAAGTTACATCTTCTCTGAGGGGGTTTGTCGAATCTGGCAGGGGTTTGGTATTTGGTTAGCCCAATGGACCTGCATAGCCCCACGAGCTCGATTTTTCATTTTCGTCCCGTAAGGTCACAAGGTACAGAACTTAGAAAATGTCAAAAAAATAAAATTGGGCATCGAGCTCCTAGGGTTTTCAACTGTTTCGAATGAAAGTTGGTATGCAAGTAGTGCTCTTAGAGTACTACAACTTTCATCATTTACGTTTTTCCCGATTCCCGCCATAAAAAAATAAAAAAGGCGAACTACGTTTAGGATTTCGCAATTCGTGGTCGATTTGTTTGTAGTGCTCTTCGATTATGCAACTTTCATCATTTAGGTTTTTCCCGATTCCCACCAGTTTGCCTGTGGCGTCCCCTCGAAGGTCAAAAAATAAAAAGGCGAACCGTGTACATTGCTCGTGAACCATCGCCGTCTCCAGACTTGTGTCATTTATTTTCTTTTGCCCATATCTCGATCTCGATTAATAAAGTCAAAGTAACAAAAAAATAAAATAGCACTGTTGAATACAGTTGTCACGAATGTTTTTTTAGTATATATATATATGGCAGAAATTTGTTGAAGAAATTTGAAAAAGACGACGACATTTTGGTCACAAATCCACATTCATAACCACAAACATTTCCTCCATTATAATAAGATATCGATGAATGCCTCATCATTTCGATTCAATTGTCCTCGACAACCCCACCAGCTGATTTGAACGATTTCTACATCTCGATGTGTTACACTCTCACTCCATATCAGACATTTTTCATAATCTAAAAATACAAACATTAGCGAAGAACATTCAGATAATACCTTACATTCTAACTGTCTCAGGAGAATCGGAGCATCAGCTGCACCACATCAGCTACAACATCCAAATGGTTTCACAATAAAACATCTCAATTTTATTTTTCAAATGCAAATTGAAATTTCAAATTGAAATTTCAAATTTATTTTTCAAATGACGTATTTATGAAGGACAGAAGACTCTTTGCCGCGAGACAAATCGAGGATGTCTTTCTGTAATTTGCACACACTCTCTCTCGTACTTCCTTTCTTACGTCGTGATATCAAAATGCATTCTTTCCATTCTTTCGGCCAACTTCTCTCCAAGAATGCTTTCCTTCGCCGTTTTCATTTCGATAGACAGCACTCGTTTACCACCTTCTTTCTACAATTTTGCAAGGAAACAATCTGGGCCAGGTGACTCGTCATTTTTCATTTCCATTAGGACCTCGTCGATCTCATCAACTGATGTCATCGATTTCAAAGATCTTTGTTATTGTGTCATGCTTTATTGTCCTTTCACCATCTGTTGACTTGCAATTCATCTGTTTTGGTCTGTTTTGCACTTCAGTGCATCTTCCTTGAGACAGTCTGAAGTTATTCCAGTTCTGCCCTTGCCGAATGCATTTTGTGCTTGTCAACATTCTTAATCCATAAGCTGTAAGACGGTGGAAAAATAATTAACAAAACAAAAAGATGTTTTATAGCTGATATTCACAGATACTGTTTCTATTGCAGTGTTGTGCTGGAGTGTGCAAATGCATCAACGTGTAACAGCAAAAATACCCGTTCAGAAATGACAGGTTCTATACCTAGAGGTTACAGGATCATACTAAAGATAATAAACCAAATTAAAAATATAATAAACCAATTTTCAACAACATGTGTTTCTTTCTGCAGGATACTAAATAGTGAGGAGTTAATTATGTACAATGCCTTCAGAAAGTATTCACACCCTTTGACGTTTGTCACATTTTGTTGTGTTACAGCCTGAATTTAAAATGGATTCAATTTAATTTTTTTTGTCACTGATCAACACAAAATAGCCCATAATGACAACGTGAAAACAAGTTTTTAGAAATTTTTACAAATTTATTGAAAATGAAAAGCTGAAATATCTTGCGTCAATAAGTATTCAACCTCTTTGCTTTGACACTCCAAATTGAGCTCAGGTGTATCCAACTTCCTTTGATCAACCTTGAGATGTCTCAACAACTTGATTCGAGTCCACCTGGGGCCAATTCAATCGATTGGACATGATTTAGAAAGAAACACACCTTTCTATAGAAGGTCCCACAGTTGACAGTGCGTGTCAGAGCAGAAAGTTCAAGAAACTGTCCTGAGAACCCCGATATAGAATTGTGAGGAAACATCGATCTGGGGAAGGTTATAAAACAATTTCTAGAGTGTTGAAAGTTCCCAAGAGCACAATGAGCTCCATCGTTAGGAAATGGAAAGAATATTGAACTACCCAAACTCTTCCTAGAGCTTGCAGTCTGTCCAAACTGAGCAACGAAGCAAGAAGGACCTTGGGCAGGGAGGTAACAAAGAACCCAAATGAGAACTCCAACAGAACTACAGAGTTCCTTTGCCGAGATGGGAGAACAACAGTCTCTGCAGCATTTCACACATCTCGGATTTATGAGAGAGTGGCCAGACGGAAGCCACTCCTAAGAAAAAGGCACATGACAGCATACCTGGAGTTTGAAAAAAGGCTCGTGAAAGACTCCGAGAGCATGAGTCAAAAGATTCTGTGGTCTGATGAGATGAAAATTGAACTCTTTGGCCTGAATGCAAAGAGCACGATAATCTGGTGGAAACCAATATGGAATTGGGAGGAGACATAGATCTGGGGAAAGGTATAAAATAATTTCTAGAGTGTTGACAGCTCCCAAGAGCACAGTGAGCTCAATCATTAGGAAATGGAAAGAATATAGAACTACCCAGACTCTTCCTAGAGCTGGCCGTCTGTCCAAACTGAGCAACTAGGCAAGAAAGCTCATCACCCATTTAACACCATCCCTACCACGAAGCATGGTGATGGCAGCATCATATTATGGGGATGCTTTTCAGTGGCAGGGACTGGGAGACTTTTAAGGAGAGAGGGAACAATAAATGAATGGAGCCAAACACAGCCAAATCCCTGAGGAGAACCTGCTTCAGAGCGTAAAAGACCTTAGGCTGCGGCAAAGATTTACGTTCCAACAGGACAATGACCCCCAAGCATACAGCCAAAGCAATGCCGGAAAGGCTTCAGAACAAGAATGTGAAAGTCCTTGAGTGGCCCAGCCAAAGCCCAGACTTGAATCCCATTGATTAATCTGTGTAAAGGATTGAAGATTGCTGTTCACCGACACTCCCCGTCCAACTTAACAGAGCTTGAGAAAATCTGTAAAGAAGAATGGGAGAAAAATCCCCAAATCCAGATACACCCAAGAAGACTCGTAGCTGTAATCGCTGTCAAAGGTGCTTCTACCAATAATTAGCTCAGGGGGTTGAATACTTATTAACGCAAGACATTTCAGCTTTTCATTTTTAATTAATTTGTAAAAATTTCTAAAAACATGTTCTCACATTGACATGATGGGGTATTTTGTGTAGATCAGTGACATTTTAAAAAAATTATTTAATCGATTTTAAATTTAGGCTGTAACACAACAAAATGTGATAAAAGTCGAGGGATGTGAATACTTTCTGAAGGCACTTGTACAAGTGCTTGATTCAATGAAGAAAGACAACTATTGGTGCAACATTTGAATGTCCTAAGCCAGATACACTTGATGGAAATTGTATTTTGAACACTGAAACACCCAAGACCATGTATACAAAAACGTAGCTTTCAAGCACCGGTTCTTCGTTACACTTTCTGATCTTAGTTACTCCAGACTTGATGGTATGAAGGTTAGAGCATCTGTTCTGAGTCTCAAAGGGCAGTGGTTCGAACCCTGGCTGAGTCATACCAAAGTCTTTATAAAATGGTATGTGCTGCTTCCTTATTTGATGCTCAGCATTTTAAAAGGATAAAGCATGGACAAACAACCGTTGACAAAAGGTTGATAATCATTGTACAGGCTTGATGGGCTGAATGGCCTGTGTTGAAGTTCCTTGCAAGAGAATGCATATCATCATTATTATTATTATTGTTATGATGAAAGCAAGTTGTGAAAGTTTGTTCTCGGTGTACCAAATCATATAAACAACCAATGGAGCATATAATGGCAGTCGTGATTATGGAGATAAAGTAAAGGATTGAATGTGGAAGTTAAGGTGCATGGTACCTTGGCAGCAGCCCCACCAGCGATAACGCTCTTGATGAAGATGCCGAGGTCCCCAGCACCCCTCTTTGCCTTATTTCCCTTGACGCTGACTCCGAGTCCTGCAGCCCCAGCCGCATTCAGGGGCACATTGAAGGTAAGAAACTCGCGTGAACCATCGGGAGAAAGCAAGCGACCTTCTTCTTCTTTATCCACTTCATCCACCACTCTATTTTCACGAACCTCCACTACGTCACAGTCCCCATTGTGTGGTGTTCCATGTGCAGACAAGACTGGTGTGACCTGAAAGACAATGCAGTCATTTATTACTCGGTGAATACGAACCAGAAATTTCAGACCTCATCACTCAATTGATGAGCAAGGTAAGCTCGTTTTCATTAACAAGTCAAAACGATTAACCAATGGATGAAAATTAGATACAAAAACCACATGCCGACAAACAAAGCTCCAGACAAATCTCTCTCTGAATAGATGTCTACATGATTGCATGTTTCGTACTGCCGAGATGTCTCATAGCAAGGATTACATTGGGTAGTTTGCCATTGGCTTTCCAGTGGTAGTCAGGGCATAAATTTGAAATTTGGTCAGTAGTGGCAGCAAACATTGACACCATGGGATCACCAAACAACATATTTGCAAAAGACACCATGGGATCTTTAACATGCACCAGCAACAAATGCTGAAAGAAGGTTCCCAAGATTAATGTCCTATCCAACGGACACACACCAATTGATGTAATGCCCGACATGCAAAACAACAGGGTGAGATTATAGTCAGGTCAGGAATCAAACACAGACAACAGGTGAGTACACTACAGTAACACCTTGTTTAATGATCATGATGCATTCTTAGAGAATCAAAAATGCACAAAAAGGGGATCATTATATCATCGTCGATATGGAGATGCATTCCCGACAGCGTTATTTCTAATGCATGAGCAGTATACGAGGGCTTCATTGGAGTTTCGCTAATAAAAATACAGACGATGAGCATATTTTCTAAATACTGTGATACAGATGGTAAACACCAACTCTGGGAATTCAAAGGCTTGCCTGATCTTCAGCGCTTGCAGTGTCACCACTGACACTGAAGCTATGCAAGTTTCTTTGGGGCTTAAACCTGTTGAACCAAGCTCAACCAGACCTCTATCTTCTCCAAAAAAAAACTGCTCCTCCAACAAATTAACTTTGTTTTGGTGAACTGGGCAGAAGCTTAAATATCTTGTCTGCATTTTTGAGAATTGTTCTAATGGTCGACGTTGCCAAGTCCATTGCACAACCCACCTCCACCTAGTTGCCTCAGAGCGTGTGCATACAGTACAAACAATGGCAGCGAGTGCGTTTACTCATTATTCATGTACAGGTGACACTGTGCCATAAAGCAAAGTGCACAGCGACTGCCATATGGCAGTTCATGATGATAAATATTTTTTATACCTTGCAAAAAAAATAATAATAATTGATAGGTTCAAATCCAAAAACCTTTTTCATCAAAGTGAAATTCACAAGAGAGAGTCCTGATAGAGACATCAGGTAAACTCTGAACTATTGATAATTTTAATAATTTAATTATAGCCAATGCCCCAGCACATTGCTCAGTGACATAAATCAGGTCCCACACGAGCTTAATGAGAATCCAGAATCATGTTTAAACATTCAAAGGCAGTTTTGCTCAATGAGCTCTACAGAGGAATGTCATAAAACCTTCCATTCA
This sequence comes from Eptatretus atami, assembly GCA_035128595.1. Lineage (NCBI taxonomy): Eukaryota > Metazoa > Chordata > Myxini > Myxiniformes > Myxinidae > Eptatretus > Eptatretus atami. The sequence continues at coordinate 135,552,772 of CM068958.1, forward strand.
AATTCTCATGTAACACTCAATCACTGATCATCTTGAAGTGGCAACAGCAACAGCACCCTGTCACCAAAATAATATGTACGTCGTTACGAATAATCATGCCAACATACTGTGGCCAGCCCATCCGCTGTGATTGGGGCGTCTTCCTGTCGAGACAACAGCAGCTCGACACTGCCCCCAAGTGGTGTACGGCGCAGTTGTCCAACAACAGCCTCTTGGCTCCACCCTGTCACATCGTCATTATTTACCTACCGGATGACAGAGAACGTACGAGTTCATGAGATCAAAACATGGGATATACTCGGCAGGCTATTTTGTGGTCTATAATAATAAAGAAAATGATTTTTTAGGAGTAAATAAGTAGAATAAACATGTTGATCCTCCAATTATATGCAAAGGCACCTGGATATATGGCAAATCAAAAAGAACTAAGAAAGGCAGACAAAAATCAATGAAAGTGAACTCGCAGCGAACAATCTTACCTTGAGCAGGCGATCCCCAGACCTGAGTCTTCCATCCTGTGCAGCTGCCCCTCGTGCCATGATGCTCTTCACATAAACTGGAGAGCGTTTTCCGACTGGAGTGTCCCTGGTTGCGACTGTGAACCCAAGACCATCCGTACCTGTCAGGAAGAATAAACATTCAAAGGTGGATCGATGCATTGCTTCTCACCACTGACAAGAACAATTGTCCCACTGAACTCTCCTTTGTGAATAATGTGCTGTATTTAGGATTGGTTAATCACCCTAAAAGGTACAAAGGTCCATAAAACCCCTGATAAAGGCAATGGTATGATCGTCTCAAAATCACTCAAACTATGTACAGTATAAAGAATAAAAAAACCAAGGTGGGAGATGTCGGCTTCACACCAAATTACGAGTGTGCCTTTATGAATACAGACAGTTAAACCATTTTTATTATCAATTTTATATTACAATGGAAAAGATAGAGACAACTTATTTTAACCAGAGTTGGTGTCAAAGCCACCCAATGCTCGCCTGTTTATACGTTTATCGTTTTTAAAAAACTTAGTCTAATAATATTTTTTATAAAGCATTGCAGTGAAGTCTGATCCAAATAATTTTAAAGCAATATATGTATTTGTATATTGTAATCAGTAAAAAATAGTGTGTTAGATAAAAACATTAGAAAGGAAAAAACTTTAACGTTGATGTGCTACAAAAAAGTTAAGTTCAAAACAGTCAAAAATTTTTTAAAATTTGAAATTCTTTTTTAATTTCAACTTCACTACATCAATATATCCCCAAAGGAACCTCCATGCCAAATGTCAGCATCTAGTCACACATATAAATGAATGGCAAGCTTCTAAATAACTTGCACCAAAAACTTTAACATTTTCACGCTGACGCTCACGCCGGGGTATCGCTATAGCTCTCTGTCTTCGAACAGGCGAGCTAAAAATGCAAAAATTCTGAGTAAAAATTAAAAGATGCACACATTAAATTATCACACAACTAGCAAATACAACCTGTAGCTTCGCTGACCCGGGGGGGGGGTAATTAAGGAGTGGTGTTGAGAGAGGGGAGGGAGAGAGAGGAGAGAGAGGAGAGGGAGGGAGAAAGAGAGGAGGGAGGAGGAGGGAAGCTGGGAAGGGAGAAGAGCAGGAAGGGGAAGAGGGGGAGGTGGGGAAAGCTATGCCTCAAACGTTGCTACACCGCGGAGGAAGGGATGCGAGGGAGCGAAGAGGAGGTGCGAGGAGGGTGTGAGAGAGCGAGAGTCTCTCTCTCTCTCTCTCTCTCTCTCTCTCTCTCTCCTCTCTCTCTCTCTCTCTCTCTCTCTCTCTCTCGCGAGAGAGGAGCGACGACGAGACAGAGACAGAGCGAGACAGAGACGAGACAGAGAGCGAGACAGAGACAGGAGAGCGAGACAGAAGAGACAGAGACGAGACGAGAGAGACGAGACAGAGACAGAGAGCGAGACAGAGACGAGACAGAGAGCGAGACCAGAGACAGAGAGCGAGACAGAGAGCGAGACACGAGAGCGAGACGAGAGAGACAGAGAGCGAGACAGAGAGCGAGACAGAGAGCGAGACAAGACAAGAGAGCGAGACAGAGAGCGAGAAGAGAGCGAGAGAGAGAGAGCACGAGAGGAAGAGAGAGAGAGAGAGAGAGAGAGAGAGAGAGAGAGAGAGAGAGTGAAAAAAAAGAGAAAAGGACGTGAGGAGTGGAGTGAGGTTAGTTAAAGAGAATATATTATGCCTAAATGACCTAACACACACACATCAAAAACAAACTCCATGTCAGAACAGCTGTCACCACAAAGACACAACAAGTTTGTCTAATGTAATCCGCTGGCAGCATCTGCAAAAAGTCTTGATGATCCCAGTCTCACGAAAATTTGTGGACATGAATCTAAAAGTAATCAGTGACAACAACAGTGGAAGTACCTCCCCCTCCGTACGACCCAATTGACCCATCGAGCTCTGAACATCAAAACAAAGCTTGTGACCAGATATCATATTTTGAGGTACAAAAAAAAAGAGTAAGAAGGCATCCTTATTGAGTGTGTTAATATCAGTGATTTTGGACAAACGATGCACAAATCAAGAAATGACACAACACCAAGATCGCTCTAAGAATGAAGTGAGAAGATCATGGAAGCTGAAGAATGCCAAAGTTGTACCAGTGATAGCTGGCCCTACAGGAATGATGACAAAGAACCTCACAGAGATATTAAACAAAGGGGCAATACCCCTGGGTGCTCACCTGGTAATGGCTGGTAAGATAATCAGGCAACCCCTGG
>CM068958.1:135577784-135598493 GCA_035128595.1 Eptatretus atami
AGGCAGAAGAGGAATATTACGCTCAACCTTTATCCTTCTCGTTGATTTTAACCACAACGTACACAGATACTTTTGGCACTGCAAACGTTACTTTGTGTTTGGTATCAAAACAGATATTGAAATGCAAGTGGCAATGCGATGACAGCTCCTGAACAGTCTTTAGTTTACACAGTGATATTCCAGATCGTGGCCAAAGTACTTTGTGAGACATGAACAAAATACTCCGTGGCAACAACACACATTTGTGAGGTTTGCAAATACATCGCTACACTGCAGTTCAGCTACATGACAACGTTGAGGCTCTAAAACTCAAAAATGTCATTTTTTTAACCTAAATGAACAGCTGAGTGTAAATCTGGCTTCTTCAAAAAATAATCTGAATCTGCATGAATCACTCCGAGTAGTTTATCCAGGAATGCTACACAAGACCTTCCTGCTTGCTTCCATTGCTGGGACTGCTCCCGAGAAGGATGGTGGAGGGCACGCAAGAAACCTGGCATACAGAAGTGCAGGGGAAACACAGGAATAGCTGGCATGGAGGAGCTCAGCAGCACGTGGGCAACTCAGCACGGAGGAGGTTGGGGGGCACACGGGCAACCCGGCACGGAGGGGGGTTGGGAGCACGTGGGCAACCCGGCACGGAGGAGGGTTGGGGGCACGTGGGCAACATGGCACAGGGCACGTGACAGACTGGCAAATTTAACAATGGATGAGAATGCTGCAACAAGATGCTGAGGTACAGAAAAGGGACAGAGCACATTAAGAAACATATAAAGTGAAATGTGGGACATGAAGAGTTCAGTTGCAAATGATCTGTAGGCAATGTGTTAAATTAAAATATCACTTTTGATCCAGGGTTAGTTACCTGGAAAGGGATCTGATTTGCAGATGTAGATACCGGTTCCTTGTTGCCAAGATCATGATTCTGAGGCATCGGCTGCTTTGGGGGGATACTTGTTCCTCGTGCCCAACTTGTGGTCCCAGTTGGGGTCGTGGAAGGCAAGACTGGGAAAGCAAGCGCTAATGCTGGGTCACTGCTTCGACGTACATGCAAAGGAGTGGCTGCAACAGAAGATGCAGGTTAATTAAAGTTGTCTTTATGCCTCAAAATATTGAAGCACTCAAACTTGAGACTTCATCCATAAATAAAGGATGAACTATTTTTAAATCTACTTCTCCCAACAGTGAAAGTCGGCAGCTTTGTGTGGAGTGCAGCGCCGGAGAGATTGTATTCAATCCACGGACTGGTCGTTATCAAACGTTCCTTACATTGGAATTCTGCATTCAATAAAAGGCACTCTAATACCAGTGTTCACAAGTGTGACCTAAGTCAGTGTCACTCAACAAAAATAAGGGAAAAAAATATATAAATTCTACATTTTTCGTTATGCGATTCGACCTGCAGTTCCCATTTGTTCATGAAAGTGATGAATAAATTGACCGTAATAGTCATTACTTAATGTCTCCACAATGTCTTATAACAAACAGAATATTTGACATTGCACTGTCTATATAATAAAACACCAAGGCTGTTAGGTGGGGTGGGGAGGGGGGGGGGTCCATATAATAAAATAAAATATAAAAAAAGGAAAAGTAAAACTCGTTTCAAATCGAAGAGAAATTTTTTTTATTAATTTCAATCGGACAAAACCAATTGAACCAGGGCGGTGTAATTCGATGGGTCAGACTGCTGCTTAGATCACTCGAGAATTTTTTTCTTTGCTGCAAGTATAATATAACCTCCATTTTTTGCTCTTTCAACCAGTGCAAACATAAAAGTTTTTTTTTTATATCGTGGTATTTTTGATTATATTGTTACGGTTGTGGAAATTCGCATTACACCATAAAGAGTCCTCAGGTGAGATATATCGATAAGTCCATGTGTAGTTAGCCCAAACCCGTTGTATAGAGGGAATTTATGTGATCCATACGGGCTGCGATCCTTCAGTTAGTCGTTTTTCTTTGGCTATTATTAATTTGGTGCAAATTCAACAACGAACATCGCCACAACCAACATCTCACGATCACGCCATTCACTACACGACGCCACCTTCCACAACTACGCTACCACATCTTCGCCACTCGCCATTCAACGAGCACCGTGCAGGCGCGTGCAAGAACAAAAAGCACTCGTGGAGCCTGTGGGGTTTTCCCGCCTGATGCTTCCGCCTGAATCCCCCCACCACGCTCGGTGTGAAGGGGAGAGGGTGCGGCGGCTCGCTCCCGATTGGTGGATGTGCAGCGTGAGGCGGTCGGAGTGAGGACACGCCCCATTTCGAGAGGCTTCTCGAAATGCCTCAAAGGGAGGTGGAGCCGAGAACGGGACGGAGCAACGGGCGGAGCCCCGTGCTCGAAGGACGGAGCCCCGCTTCATAAAAGACGGACACGGGCGGGGCGCGCCCTCTTCTCTCTTCTCCTCTCTCCCTTCTTCTCTCTCTCTTCGCTCGTCGTTGCTGAGTCTCCTGTCATCTTGGTCCTGCGCTCGCGGCTTAGCGAGCGGCCTGCCACGCGGGAGCGCGGACGTGAGACGCGGCAGAGCCGGCTGTGGGCGCGAGCCTACGCGTCGGACGAGGAGTGCCGGAGAGGTTCGCCGGCCGCGAGGGAGATTGGAACCAGGCGCGACCACGCTGAGGTCGCGGGAGGGGACTCGACGGCGCGCAGGGAAGTCACGACTTTCTTTTCTTTGGGGTTTTGTGTAAATGTGTGTGTGGCGCCAGTCCGTCAAGTTTAGAGCTGTATAAGTGTGCTTGTGTAAATAATAATATTCGGTTGTAATTCTGCGTCCGTTCTTGCTTTTGTTCCTTGCTTGACTGTATACGTGAATGATTGATTGTTGCTGCAACTGTAAATACGTGCTTTTCGTTTACGCGCATTAAATGTGCATTGTGTGAACTGTTCCCCGTTTCGTTGCGTCTTTTCTCCCCTTATTGAAATCTCCATCTTGCATCACGTAAGGATTGATAGTGGGTTTAAAACGCCCGGTAATTAATCGGAACCGTCAAGGCCGACGATAACTCCGCTCGGTTATCCCTGTAATACGGAACGAACCGCGAAAGCGGTTCGTGTCCGGAGTGGACCTGTGGCGTGGTACAACTCCTCGGTACGCTACTCGCGCGAGTACTTAGTAAATCGACCATTCGGCGATCGGACCCTATTTCGCGCGGGTAGAATGCGTACTGAGTTGTGGTGAGGTTAAACCCCCACCCGGTACTGGCTCCGGGCGATAGTTCCCGGAGGGTCACGACTGGATTGTCCGTTCCGGTGGGCGAGGCGGCCGCTTTTGGCTACACGCGGTCGATCGCACGCCGGCGGGCCGCGGAATTACGCAAACAATATATTACACCAGTGAAGCATGTTTACATACTGCAAGTAACGACTGGTATTCATGTAGGTGCAGACATCTATACATTATTAAAACTCTCATCTTGTATATATACTAGACGACCCGTGAACTCGTTGGTTTCCTGTTGTGACGGCGGTTGATGAAAAAAAAATCATTTCAACAAAAAAAAAAGATAGCTCCAGCAAACTATACCGCTGAGGTTGTTTGCATTGATCAAATTCTCCCGAAGAGTACTTCATTGAATCGGGAATTGATATTTTAATAATTTTTTTCGCTGCCCGATTTTAACGAAACTTGATACTGCACACCGCAGGCGAATGGTGAGTCAGGTGGCCCTAAAATTTTTGCGCTATCGTGTTCCGTTTTGGCTGTATTTCGGGAACATACATACATACATACATAGATACATACATCCATCCATCCATACATACAAGATGAGAGTTTTAGTAATATATAGATTGCACGAGGACAAGGTTCTCTCTCTCTCTCTCGGGTCATCCTTCCCTCTGTCTTTACTATCTGTGGTGTGACCGGATAAGATAATGCGATAAGCCGTTCAAGACAATGTGGGCCCCACGGCCATAAAGTGTACAAAATAATTACTGTGATATGTGCTCCCTCTCCCCAAGACCACCGGCAAAGATAAAAACAGCCCAATGCACCAACTGGGGTCATGCTAATCACAACTGTAGGAGTAGCAGCATGACAAAAAAAACAAGCACACAAACACACCCCTCTGTGAATTATAGAAACCATTCATCACCTACAACGTACCTTTCACATGAATATAATCACTGCGTGCTAAAACTGGAAGGGCACTCGGAAGAGCACATACCTCCTCCATGCAATACCTGATCCACGAGAACATATCAGGCCCAATACATTTTTGATATAGCATGCTCAACAGTACGATATCGTTTTTGGCCCAATCTCTCAATGGTGAAGAATCACTTTAGAGATTAAATAATTGTCGTATCCAGATCCGGATCAATAATTCCTTGTCACACACCCAACGTGTCCACCAAGTTTCATCCAAATCCGTCCACAAGTTTTTGAGATATCATACTATAAATCATTTTTTGCCCGATCTCTCAATGGTGAAGAATCACTTTTAAAATTCTAGTAGTCAGATCCGGATCCGGATCTTCACCAAAATCTAATCAGTTCGTCCTTGTCACACACCGAACCTGTCCACAAAATTTAATCTGGATCTGTCCACATATCCGGTCAAACAAATTTGACCTAAAAAAAAATAATTGGTGGCTCAATTGAATGACCAAATATGCAACTCCTCTTCAAATTTCAAGTGAATCAGATGAAAATTAACAATTTTAGAAATCCTGCCCATGTTGACCTTTTGGTCGATGTTGAGCTCAATAATAATTGGTTGGTTGAATTCAGTGACCTGAAATATAAATCCTCTTCAAATTTCAACTCAATGGGATGAAAATTGAGGATTTTAGAAAGACCGCTGTAGTTGTTGACCCTTGGCCTATGTTGACCTTTTGGTCCATGTTGACCGAAAAAAAATAATTGGTTGAATTCAGTGACCTGAAATATAAATACTCTGTAGTTGAAAGACAGACAATAACAAAATCGACTGACCAATATACTTGCAAAATTGAAGATTTTTCAAGTAACAAACAAACAGAAAGGGGTGAAAACTTTCCTCCTTCACCTTCGGTGACGGAGGTAAATGTTACCACCTGAAAATTAGTCAGAATTCCTTTGACATCAAAATGCAAAAGCAAAACATCTCTAATTACATCCAATTAAGGAAAACCCGATTTATAAAAACAGAAATCCACCAAACCAGAATCCTCCAAAAAGGGAGCGTGCAAGAAGCACATGGTAAGCAATCAAAACCAGTTTGACAGTGCACCAATACATCAACAAACACACTTGGTGTGTGGAAGTGATACCACTTGAGGAATTGAAAACAGTGTTGTACACCGCTCCTTCATAATTCCATATCCAGGCGATGCACGACGCCATCGCCGGGCACCGATGGAAGGAAGTACTCAGTTTTCACTCCGTTTGTTTTCTTGTTTATCTTTCCTCGATTACGAACTGCATCATATGATCAACAAAACATCCGCTCTTCCACGAGTCTTGACGCCTGAATTTTTTTTTTTTCAAAGTCATATTTGATAAAAAATGAATAAACAATACATGACATTCAATAAAATGGAGCATACTGGAGCGCAATGCAGAAGGCGTGACTTCAATCTCAGTGGAGGCTGCTTGATCACTCGTGTCTGGCTTGCTTTCTCCGTCACTACCCAGCATTTCCGCAGAGTCATGAAAATACATGCCACTGAAATCTTCAGCAGCTCCATCAACCAGAGGTTGTTTTTCATGATTTATGGCTCTCAGCTGCACACAAAAAAGGAAACAATCAAGTAAATCAAAAGCGGATGAAGATTCCTCCGGAGTGACAGGGCATACCACATGCATTAAAAGTCATGAACGTGTCGTCATATGGTACGAAATCAAAGCCATCAGTTTCCGACAATAGCTCATGCTGTCGATGAGACCAGCCAGTTTGAAACGAGTAAAACAGGTTTGAAACCAAACCTGAAACAAAAAGCTTGCAATATGTTCATACCACAAACAACCAAACATACCATTGGGCTCACTCATGTTCGCCTTATTCCATGCTCAAACCGAACAAAAAACATTTTCTTTTTCCCCACCTCAAGTCCAAGCACAGCTAGACTTAGCAATTAATTAGAATCATTCAACAATTTTTGTAATAATCTCTTTCACACTACAACTACCATCGTTTACCTACCCAATCCTGGTCATCACAAACATCCTTTACGAGATCGTCTCCATCCAGTATTCCACCATCGCGATGCTCTAAGTGTAAGAGAGAAAGCTGCCAATCTGGGTCCTGTAAAAGTCAAAGAAAAGGGAACAATTAAAAAAAAAAAATGAGATGGTTCTTCAGCATCCAGCAACTCACACCACCCTAATCAACCACAATCACTCGATCTTGTTCAAAAAGAAAGTAGAAAGGATCTCAAAATGCAAAAACCATCCCGTCAGTTTTTTTTTTTTTTTACTCAAACAAAACTTGACGGAAACGACGTTAAAAAAAAAAAAAAACATTGGAAATTTCATCAATTTGTGTTCTTCATATACTCATAATAAAGGTTTGTTGAAGACTTGATGACAAAATGGGGTCTTAATGGGTCTCTTGAGTTACCTCAATGGGGTGTGAAGCCACCATGTTTTTTTGGCCTGCTCAACCATGCCTGGACTTTGAACAGGCTGCAACAATTTCTTAACGATAGTTTTTTTAGTTTTTTTTACTGTCCTCGCTCATATTATCCAATCCCTGTTCATCATAGCTACAAATTGCTGGATACATTGAAATGCTAATAAACGTCCAGACACCAGCGTTCGTGGCTTTATTTCATTTCCGCAAATGCCATAACCTTCAGAATCTCTTAAATTAAGCCAAATTACACAATTTCAGCTCCAAAATTGAACCTAGCAGCAGTTCCGACTGCTATTAAAAAAAAGTGTTCACTTGTCCAATCCGGACATTGCTTGGGCGTCTCCGGGAGGTGTTTAATACGACGGATCATTGCTTGCCAAGCCAGCCGTTCCTTATTAACCGTTTCGTTGGAGTGCTTCCTTGAGTGCTTAAGCCACTTGGCGAGTGCTCTACAATATTCGCACCATCACTGAATACTGCATATCGATCAACTTGAACAAAGGTCAGTGCCACTTGCGTGCGTTGGCCACGTGTTGTTCAGCGGTACAACAAGCAGTAGCTGGCTCGCTGAAAATGTGAAATCTTATTTTACATAACACTTCCCATTTTTGTACGATCTTCCATTCCATGACCCGTCACTTCTGCATAGATAAATGCAAACAAAAATTTCACGTTTTGTTTTTAAAAGTTTCTTCAACCATTTCGTGGAGTGCTTGATGAAGGCGCTTGGTGCGTGTTTTTCAAGCTTCAATGGCAAGATCGCGGTTCGATACCGGAGGATGGAAGGAAAAATAAATTATATGATCACAATAAGGAAAAAATGTTTTCAGTTGTTGTGAAGTAATGAATCACCACATCACGGCAGGAAAGCCAAGAGGTATGCATGCTCCCTCCAAGCTGTCTCGCCTGGGTTTGACTCCTGACCGAGCTATAAACCGTCATCCCGGTGTTTCACAGGCAGGGCGATTCATCATTGTGTGTGCCGTTAAACTGGACGTTACATCTGCCGGAACCCCCCCCCACCCACTCTCTCTCTCCTACCCCTATCTTTTTCTCTCCCAACCCTATCTGGATGGTGGTTAAGCCTGGCGGTAGATGTCTCTGCATGTGCCCAGATAGTGTCGTCTTCATACATGTCTGGATGATGGTTATGTCCGGACAGACCCTCCCTTCACACTGCCTTCCCATGCCCCCCCTCCCTTCTCTCCCCTCACGCTGCCTTCCCTTGCCCTCCCCTCACGCTGCCTTCAATTCCTCCACCCCACTTACTTCCCCTCTTCTTCCTCCTCCCTCCCACTGCTCCACCCCTCCTCACTCACTCACCTCTCTCCCCCCCCCCCCCATTAATATCCCAGTTCAGCGAAGTGACGGGTTGTATTTGCAAATGTATAAAAAGTGTGTGTGTGTGTGTGTGTGTGTCCTCCATATCTCCGAAACCATGAAAGCTAATGGCCTGAAACTTTGCATGCACACGAAGGGAACTCCAGCAGAGTGCACGAGTGAAAATTGAGTGTTTGGGTTCATTTAAACACCCTTTTTGAAGACAATTAACAGCCTTATTTAATTATGCTTTATCAAGGCTTCATCCTTGGTGAGCGCTCTACAATCTTCGATGTTTGTCGACAGCGATACAATTGACATCACAGCGATTACAGTTTTTAAAAGTAAAATTACAAACTGACATTCAAGACAAAACAAAGTATTCTTCAACCGTACCGTTGGTTAGATTCGGTGGTGTAATCATTATAGCGTCTGCTCTGAATCTGGGAGGTCAGCGGTTCGAACTCTGACCGAGTCACACTTAAGACTTGAAGAATGGTACGTCCTGCTTCCTTGGTTGAAGCTCGGCATTTAAAATGACAAACAAACAATGCTGCGAAGGCAATGGCAAACCACCCAGTATAACCCTCGCAAAGAAACTGCTTCGGCAGCACCAACGCTCTTCTTCTTTGTCGTGTTCTTGTGTTCACATTCTTGTGGGGTTGGCCGTGGTAAGCTTGGCCCAAGTCTTTCACTAACCAGGTCGCCAAACCACTATTTTTCACGAACCAGAATTTGTAACTTGGCCATGTTCACCTTTGAGACCATGAAACCTCGAGACAGACCTTTATGGTGGCGGGTCACACTGAAAGTGCAGTGCGTTTGAACACATGAATGTGCGGCAAGAGTAAAATTTCAGAAATTTCAGTTTTCTCACACAAATGATACACTTCACCAGAGACAAACAAATGAACTCTCTCATCAAACTCTAATAACCTCTGTAATAACTCAAGTGTTATAATTAACCAATAGCCATATGAATGGAGCCACTCAGTTTGCTAGCTAACCAGGTAGTTCACGATATCTGGACATTCAAAACATCTGAAAATAGGGGGAAAAAAAAAGAAAAGAAAAAAAACCAAGGCTGGGCCGATCTCCCCCAAATTTTGCAAATGTGTTTTGATTTTACCCAGAATAAGGTCATGGACACAAGGAAAAAATAAAATAAAATCCCACCCCCTTTCCTTCCGAGGGGAGATGAGATACAACTTAGGATTTTTGTCCGATCACCAAATTTTTGCATGGTGTTGGTGGTACCCAGGACAAGGGCACGCACGCACGCACATCCCCTCCCCCCTCCTTCCCAAGGGTGGTGAGGAAGACTACTTATGATTTTCACCTGTACACATATCACAGTGCAAGTGGTTTACTGACCCTTGCTGCAGACAGGGGGGATTATTAAACATAGAACAAACTGTATTTGCCCCACCTCCCCCAACTATCCTTCCACCCTGCCCCCAGGCTGCCATCAAAGGGAGTGGGATTTTCCCCATAAAACAAATACATACTCATTCATCTATTTTTACACTTGCTATTCATACCCATTTCATGTATTGTGAGTTATCAATCAAGATAAGGGTTCTTGTGAAATCTGGCTTGAAAGTCATCAAATGAAAAGACAAAAATAGAAACATTAATAATAATAATAATAATAAACTAGAAGGCCACTCAGGAGAGCGCATACCTCATCCATGAGACCATATCGGGCCCAATACATTTTTGAAATATCATGCTATACAGCACTATATCGTATTTAGTCCTATCTCTCAATGGTGAAGAATCACTTTAAAAATTAAATAATTCTCGTATCCAGATCGAGAGTCGGATCTTCACCAAAATCGAATCAAATCTTCCTTGTCAAACACTCAACCTGTCCACCAAGTTTCGTACAAATCCATCCCAAACTTTTTGAGATATCGTGCAATATATCGTTTTTGGCCCCATGTCTGAATGGTGAAGAATCACTTAAACTTTCGTCGTCGGATCCGGATCTGGATCTTCACTAAAATCGAATCAGTTCGTCCTCGTCACACACCCCAACCTGTCGACGAAATGTTATCTGGATCAGTCCACAACCTTTTGAGATAGCCTGCACACAAATAAACAAACAAACAAAGACGTAAAGGGGTGAAAACATAACCTCCTTCACCTTCGGTGGCAGAGGTAAAAAATAATTTAAAAATAAAACATCCAAATCGGAGTAAATAAACATATGGAACACCCTGTACAGTACAACTTAATGATTACGTTGTTACAGAGCTCCAGGAATACAAAACCACTGATGATGGAAACTACATTGCAAGCTCAACATGTCAACGACTCCGTGGCTTCCTCGATGATAGGTGGACTTGTCCTCATTTGTAATGAGACATCAAAAAGTTGGGATGCAGTGAGATGGAAACGGCATGCACACATGTGTGCGCACACACTGGTGGCGAGGGTGGGAGGCAGCGTGATTTGACGCCTCCCTCTCGCCTGGGACAGAAAGGACCGAGGGCTGCGTCAAATAGAACAATTTTGAAGAAAGGCAGTGAAGACAGAGGTGAAAAACGGCAGCTTCGATGGGAAGAGATATGCATGAGTGCCTGGACCCTGGTATCACACCGTTCGACATGCATTTGTGACGTGGCCCAGACCTGCAGTTTGGTGGCACTTGGTGACTCTGTGCGGCCGGCAGAGAAGGCCCGAGCTTTGGAGAACTCTCTCTTGCAAATTTCCGCTTGTTTGATGAGAGAGATCGAGTTTAGTGGGATTGACGACCGCGCCGAATACAACTTTGATGCGAGTGAGAACCGAGCTGTGGATTGTAGCCTTGGTGAGCCAGTGTACCACGCACATGATGCCTGGAATCGTGCTTATCGACATGCGTTTCGGACGTGGCCTGATCTTGCTGACTCTACCCCATCGAGGAAGGAAGAGATCAAGACCGGGCATACCCCGGAGGCCACACGGGATTCACACGTGTCTACATCATCACCACTTTGGGGATGGAGGTGGAAACATAGCACGGATAAGGAAACTGCTTGGTCGATGAGTCGTGGTTCCTTGCTGGGGTGAAGATGGATGCTTCAGGACCAGGGAAAGCTCCGTTAAATGGAGCACGGATTAGGAGATGGCTTGCGCCATGAGTCATGGCTCCTTGCTGGGGTGGAGATGGAGGACTAGGAAAGGCTCCAGTCAGTCTTAGAAACTCTCGAGAGGAGATGATGACCGGTGGCGGAGGCACGTGTGTACGTGTTACGCGCACATGCACACACACAGAAGAGCAGTGTGACCTGGAGGAAAAGCTGGCCAACAAAATAGAGGAGATGGGACTGATACCACTATACAAAATAGAAAATAACAAAAAGACAAGAATACTGGTGAGCAGAACCAACACAGCAGAAAAATCATACCAAGGTCAGCTGGATTGACAGAAATCAACCCTGAGCTTTGCAGCAGCATTGCTCATTCAAGAAAAAGTGACAGGCAAACATTGCCACAAAAAAAATAAACCAGGCCCTGCAGACAAAGACCAAGTGCCACCATGGAAATGGAGACCAATCTATCCATCCATTGGGACCATACTCTGTGCAGAGCGTTGGTGCTACTTAAGCAGTCTCCTTGGCTATTGGGAACAATTCTGGACGGGTCGCCACTCCGACACAGTATACCAGCAAGCTGGCACTCATTTTGCCGGACCTCGATGATGAATTTAGACTAGGGAAGCATATCACCCCTAGGCATCACCGTAGGTATTGCGAGAGACATCGTCAACCAGAGCCACGACGTGATTGAGGCGAGATTTTAGAATCACGCAGAGATTCGCACCAGATCCAAGCGCCACCGCTCGCTCGACACACATTAAGCTTAACACCATGGCACTCCCAACATGCATCATAACAGGAAGAAGAACACTGAAGAGAGGAAACGGGAATGCCAAAACACAGGCAGTTTATAAGAGGAAACAGAAGCCCAAAGCTATTACAGAGAATCAAATATATACATATATATATATAATATATATATATATATATATATATATATATATATATATATATACAGTACAGCCGAGGACAAACCCCGAGAGGTGATAGTTGCTCAAAACAAACTCAAAATGATACCAAAAGATTTAAAATATATATATATATGTATATATATATATATATATATATATATATATATATATATATATATATATATATATATATATCACGATGAGGTTAACAATGGGAGAAAACAAAGCCAGTTATTTGAAAAAACCCGAAAGGATTCTCCTGCAAACTAAGGAAACGAACGCAAAATGCAACAAGTCCCCCGAAGAAAAATAGACTTCCAAACTTTTGGAAAATAATCTATGAAGACCCAAAGAACATAAGGAAGCGATTGGATAAAATCTGGAAAGAAAAGCATCACCTCCTAAAGGATATGCTCCCAGTGATAATGGATGAAGGGAAAAAAAAAAACAAGAAAAAAATGGCAAACTTTAAAAGTCCAAGCCCAGATCAAATTCCAAATTTCTGGCTAAAGCGACTCAATGCTCTCCACAATCAGTAGGTCGAGCATTCAACAAACTATTCAAGGGGAGGAGGTAATGGATGAATAGCTCACAGTGAGGTGAACACCTTCCTCATCCAAAATCTGAAGAAACCCAACTACCTCACAAGTATCGACCAACAACATAGTGTTACGAATTTGGAAGCCTTGTGCACACAGACAGAAGCCGTACCCGTAGCTTAGTTATTTCGATAAGTACGTGTTTCTGCTTAGGGTCCCGTCCCTGGTCTAATGGGAATTAAATGTTCATGCGCTGCGGAGTTATTTTGATAGTCAGGGTTTCTTTAATTTTTACATCAACGACAACTACAACACACACTCCTCGCTTCCTCCCACCATCCTCCACCGGCACCATTGCACACGTGCGTGTCAGCACGTACGTGGCGAAGCCCACGCAGGACCATATTACTCTCCTTGTTTGAAGGCGGTCCGCCTCGACGGCCGTCACGCCCTTCGTCCAATCAGCGGACTTGGCCCCCTTTCGGCCATTCACAGGGGTGACGAGCGAATTGCCGCCAAAACCATCCAGTGAGGAGAGCGGGTAGCGAGGAGGCGTTCTCCCCCCCCCCCCCCGGACAAGTGGGAATAAGGTTGCGGCGCGATCGGACAGGGGAGAGCGTGGTTGTTGGGACGAGCACGAGAAGAAACAAGGATAATTGCGTTTGGTCCGCTCGAGCACTGAACGCATCTCTCGAGCTGGTCGCATCTTGCTGGCGTTTCTTCTGCTCTCATCTCGTCGCCTACGTTGAATTGCTCGTGTCTGCTGGAGCGCAGGTCACATCTCGACGCTGTATGGTCTGCTGGAGCACGGGTCGCACCTCGTCGACGCTGGTCGCCTCTCGTCGATGCTGGGATGGTCGCCCTCGTCGACACTGGGATGGTCGCATCTCGCTGGCGCTGGGCTGGTCGCATCTCGACGCGGTCCAGTTCGCTGTCTCGGCCAAACCGCACGAGGCGGGAAGGTCCATTTTTCTTTCTGGTATCTGTGTGTGTCCGTGGGCCCCGTCTTTAAGTAGAAACTGGATAAGTGCTTTGCTTGTACATTGCATTTCATTTCTTATAATCGGATAACTCTGCTCCTTGCGTGCTTCCCCACCCCCTTCCCCTTCCCCCATTATAAATAAATCCCCTGTTAAATGTTTCAGCTCGTTTTGTGTTTCTTTCATTGTCTTAACACGGTGCGTGTTGGGAAATTTGGGAAGCGGCAAATTGTACATTTGGACTGACGGGACCTCGGTAACCATCCTCTTGGGTTACGCACGGGTCGAGCACCCATACGGCTCGTCCCGTACGAGTGTCGTCGAGGGTGTGAATCCTCTCGCCAGTGGGCCTCAAGGTATTTTGAAGTTTGGCAAATAACCCTGTCCCACGTGGTTGATTTATTGACGATTCACGGTCCTGTAAGGGACCCATACCTTTCGGAGTTTTCCGAAAGGTACGATCTAGATTCCGGGTGTTCGGTAGAGTCAACCCTACTGCTCCACCTCGCGGTCGTGCTCGCAACCGACGCCCGGCTCCACACAAATATAAACTTTCTGACAGGACAAAAAAAAAATCACAGAAATGATATGTAATCACCTAACACGATGTAAAAGAGGTTGAGCTATGGAACAATAGCCCACCCATTACTAAAGGCCATACTCCAAAATCGTAAAACCAGAATAACCAAATTGTCCACAGTCTGGATGGACTACAAAAATCAACGCATCCAGAGAACGTGCCTGCCGAAATGAGGAGGTAGCGGCCTGATGGAACTCAACCAAGTGCACAGAATGACAACTGTCGGACTGGCTGAGTACAGAATCGAATTTGTATGCAAACACAAAAGCAGAAAACCAGAGAAGGAATCAAGCCCACTTCGCAAAAAAATTTCCAAAGACAGGTGCAAAAGGAAAATGTCACGCATGAAACCGAAACAGCAATGAATACGGCCCCAACAATTGATAAATAAAGAGACAAAAGAAAAATTGAAGTGAAATATCAACAGATATTCACTGACAACTGGGAAAACGACAAAAGAGCAGGAAGATTAAAATATATTTATATACATATAGCCCCATGGGATGGATATTTCCCCAACAGGTGGGGTGAAAATGAGGGATGAGGGGGAAGGGGCTATGGCCCTCCTTCCTGAAGTGGTATGATCATAGGGAGCATAACTTAAGTTAACGGCATGGTCCTTATATTTCATGAAGAGTTGGTGTGCATCTGGCTATCGGTTTCTGAGAAGATTTTAAAATAAATTACCTGAAGAAGAGGTGAAATTCCCCTGTTTAGCCTCTTACAGGGGGAAGATTCGGATGTGGAGCACAACCACATACAATGCCTAAAGGAAGTCGACAACCCCTTACAAAATTCTCACCTTTTGTTTCCGTATATCCTGGAATTAAATTGCATTAACTCAGGCTTTTTCCACCTTTATTTATACATCGTAACCCACAACTTCCACATGAAAAACAAATTCTACAAATTTCAGAAAAATAATTAAATATACAAAAATAGAATACCTTGGTTGGATGAGTGTCCACCCCCCTCTGAGTTATACTTGGTGGAAACACCTTTGACAACAATTACAGCTGTGAGTCTGTTGGGATAGGACTCTACCAACTTTGCACACCTTGATTGGGCAATATTTGCCATTTCTTCTGCACAAAACTGTTCAAGCTCAGTCAAAGTTTCATGTGGAGTGGTGATGAACAGCAATCTACAAATCATGCCACAGATTGTTGATGGAATTTAGGTCGTGGCTCTGACTGGGCCACTCAAGGACGTTTCTCTTTTTGTTCCTTAGCCACACCAGTGTAGCTTTGGCTGTGTGCTTCATGTTGTCATGCTGAAAGGTGAACTTCCGTCCCAATTTTAGCTTTCTTTCAGAAGGCAGCAGGTTTTCCTCTGGAATGTTTTGTATTTTGTTCCATCCATTTTCCCTTATATTGTGACAAGTGCCCCAGTCCCTGCTGATGAGAAACATCCCCATAACATGATGCTGCCACCACCATGCTTCAAAGTAGGGATGGTGTTCTTTGGGTGATGTGCTGTGTTGGGTTTGCACCAAAAGTAACATTTTGCATTTAAGCCAAAAAGTTCCATCCTGGTTTCATCAGACCATAAAACGTTTTGCCACATGGCGTCATAATCTCTGGAAGGTTTTTTGTTTTTTTTGCATACCTCAAGCGGGACTCAAGGTGGGCTTTTTTGAGTAATGGCTTCCTTAAGGACACCCAACCGTGCAGGCCAGACTTGTGAAGTGCTTGGCATATTGTTGTCACATGCACACAGTGACCAGTCTTTGCCATAAAGGCATGTAGCCCTTTCAAAGTTGCCAATGGCCTCTTTGTGGCTTCTCTGATCAGTGTCCTCCTTGCTTGGTCATCCAGTTTGGAGAGACAGCCTGATCAAGACAGGGTCTTTGTGGTACCATATGCCTTCCACTTCTTAATGATCATCTTGACTGTGCTCCAAGGGATAGTCAAGGCCTTTGAAATATTTTACACCCATCCCCTGATCTGCACCTTTCCACAACTTTATCCCAGAGTTCTTTTAAAAGCTCCTTGGTGCTCATGGTTGAGTCTTTGCTGTGAAATGCACTACCCAGCACAGGAAACCTCCAGGAATGGCTGATTTTATTCTGAAATATTCAGAATCACTAAAATTTAACACAGGTAGAGACCAATTAACTTGGAGTGTGATTTTGAAGGTGATTGGTTACACCTGAGATAATTTACAATTGATTTTATAAGGGGGGGTGGACACATCCAACCAAGATATTCTAGTTTTGTATATTTAATAAATTTTCTGAAATTTGTAGAATTTGATTTTCCCTTGGAAGTTGTGGGTTACGATGTGTCCACAGCATGGATAAAGGTGGAAAAAGTCTGATTTGATGCAATTTAATTCCAAGCCAGAAGGCAACAAAAGGTGAAAATTTTGAAAGCGGGTATAGACTTTCTATAGGCACTGTAAGACCGTACTGTAAGACCGTACTGTTCTGATGCATCGTACCACATTTGGTCCATATCGGTCATATAGTTTATGAAGAAAATTATTTTTCATGAATATGAGGGATTAGAGGAGAGAGGCCATAACCCCCTTTCCAGCTGGAGATACAGCCATGGGGAGCACAACTTAAGGCTAGGGCACAATCAAGATGCCACATAGCCAGTTTGGTCTGGATTCAGTTGTCCGTTTCTGAGAAGAAGATTTTTGAATGAAATACCAATATTTGGGGCAAATCCCAATTTCACTCCCTTTAAATGAGTGGATCCTGATGGTGAGCACAACACCATGAGACCTTACTGTCCTGATGTATTGTACCAAATTTGGTTCGTATCGCTCAGGTAGTTGTGGAGATGTTTTAGTGAAAATGTGGGATTTGGGGAAGGTGTCTGTAGCCCCCTTTCCGGGGGCGATATGACCACGAGGAGCACAACTTAAGGTTAGTCTGGATCTGTCTGGTGGCTTCTGAGAAGAAGATATTTTTAAATAAAATACCAATATTTGGGACAAAACCCCACTTATAGGGGGTGCATCAATGGGGATCACAACCTCATGAGACCTTGCTGTCCTGATGTATCAAACCAAATTTGGTCCATAATTGGTCAGGTAGTTTGTGAGATGTTGTTTCAGTCAAATATTAAAGAACGGACGGACGCCGGGATCCACTCTGAGCATATTTTGAAGGAAAAACCTACAAAAGAGTTGGACAGATTGGGAATAGACAAAGAAAGCTCATTGGAATGGCGAAGAAGAGGTCAGCTCAACTGGGAGGGAGAACGAATAATTATAAATGCGCAAGACCAAGCACACGACATGAATGGCTTTGAGAAAATGACAGGACAGTCAATCGGACAAGTGTAGGTTCCACAAGGTAGAAACAAAGTCCGAGCCACCTCCTCTCGGGATTTCAAAATACATGTCAGAACAGCTGTACACACAAAGGCACAACAAGGTATGTAGAGTAATCCACTGGCACATCTGCAGAAATTTCAATATCCCAGTTCCACAAAACTCATGGAAACACAAACCAAAAGGAATCATTGAGCATCGAACAAAGCATTGCGACTGGAAACAAAGCGTGGAACAAAGGAACATAGAAACCCAAAGCATGGGACAAAGGAACTAGAAAACAAAGCGTTGGACAAAGGAACATAGAAAACAAAGGAACATAGAAAACATAGCGTGGGACAAAAGGAAAACATAGAAACAAAGCGTGGGACAAAGGAACATAGAAACAAAGCGTGGGACAAAGGAACATAAGAAAACAAAAGTGGGGACAAAAGGAACATAGAAAACAAAAAGCGTGGACAAAGGAACATAGAAAACAAAGAACGTGGGACAAAGGAACATAGAAACAAAGCGTGGGACAAAGGAACATAGAAAACAAAGCGTGGGACAAAGGAACATAGAAACAAAGCGTTGCCACCTGATAGAGTACTTAGCTATCTGGGGGTCAGTGATGATCCTCATAAGAGCTGTCGGTAGAGTGCACACCTCCACCACGTCATGCCTGATCCATGAGAACATATCAGGCCCAATAAATACATTTTTGAGATATCCTGCTATATATCGTTTTTGGCCCGATCTCTCATTGGTGAAGAATCACTTTAAAATTCTCGTAGTCGGATCCAGATCTTCACCAAAATCTAACCAGTTCATCCTTGTCACACACAGAACCTGTCCACAAAATTTAATTCAATGTCCTCCATCACGTTTTTAAATAACCTGCACACGTACACACACACACACACACGTACACACGTACACACACACACACTACACACATCAGCACCACGTACACGTAACACACGTACACACACACACACACAGTAACAACACGTACACACACGTAGCACACACACACGTACCACGTACACACACTACACACGTACGTACACACACACACGTACAGTAACACACACACAGCTACTGTAACATCTACGCACTCACTACACGCACACAGTCACACACACAACGTAACACACACACCACACACAAACACACACCGTACTGTACAAACAACAACACAACAAACACAACACACGACACCACACACGTACACACACACACACACACGACTACACACGTACACACACACACATCGTACACACACACCACCGTACACACACGTACGTACACACACACACGACTACGTCACACACACACATCATTCACACGCACTACACACACACACGTACACACACGTACGTACACACACACACCACCACACCACACACAAACACACACGTACTAACAAACACACACACACACCAAACACACACGTACGTACAAACACACACACACAAAAACACACACACACGTACGTACAAACACACACACAAACACACACGTACGTACACCACACCACGCACACACACACGTACGTACACACACACACAAACACACACACAAACACGTACACACACACACACACACACACACAAACACACACGTACGTAAAAACACACACACACAAACACACACATACGACAACACACACACACACACACACACACACATCACACACACACACACACACACGTACAAAACACACAGGTCAGTTCAGTATGGGAGCATGTGCCAGAACAGCACGTCGCTGCGTCCACTTTCCGCCGGTACTCCAGGGCCTCCGTCTGGCCATCCCCAGGCAGATGCCAGGCCCATCCCCATCTCCTTGAGATGATGGTCACCTGCTGCAACCACGAGGCACGTGGTCGGCCCACTGGCCTCTCCACTCATGAGACTCCCTCGCTGAGAGAATCTGGTGAGCAGGATCAGCATCAGGAAAACGAGCCATGTCATACAGCCGCACTGACGCTCACGGACTATGCAGGTAACAAATCTCATCCGAGTCTCTTCAGCAACCGCTCGTTGACACAAAATCCGACCAGATAGCCAAGGAGTCTCGAAGAGACCTGGTACCAAGGAATTAAGTCTCCGTCTCAGACCCTTGGTCAGAGTCCAAGTCTCGCATCCATAGAGCAAGACTGGAAGTACCAAGGACCTGAAGACTCGGACTTTCGTCCTCCCGCACAGGTACCGGCAGCGCCACACCCCCATGATCCAGTGAATCCATGACTCCCCAGGCCCGACCAAGACGTCTATTGACCTCTGACTCACAGCCAGCAGAGACATGAATATCACTGCCAAGGTAAGTGAATCTCTCCATGATCTCAACATCCTCACACAACAGGCACAGACAGGACAGCAGCATCAAGATGTCACCGAAAGCCTGGATCTTAGTTTGACCACAAGAAACCGTAATCCAGCGGCTCCGACTCCTCATTCAGCACCTCGAGGGCCCCAAAAGGATATCTAAAGTCTCCGCAAAGATGATGCATCATCTGCAAATCAAGGTCCGAAGTCTTGACATTCCCAAACGATGCACCGCGCTTGATCTCTCCGACATCCCCCTAAAAATCCAGTCCATACAAGTGCTGAAAAGTGTGGGGGCCAGTACACACCCCTGACGAACTCCAGTAACAACTGGAAAAAGTCAGAGATGGTACCACCACACTTCACAGCACTCTCAGTACCAGAGTAGAGTTCAGACACAGAATCGATCAGTTTGGTGGCACCCCACGAAGACCAAGATCCTCAGAGGACATCCCGATTCACTGAATCGAACATCACTGTGGACAGGTGATGCTCTACCCCCTCCAAGATCCTCGCACATAGGCCTCTTGTCCACCTCAGTGCACGTACAGTTTTACGCCTCAGCTCCCTGAACAGCTCAGCTCTGCCATTCAGCCTGCCCTGCGACTCTGGTCAATGTATCCAGTGTCCACACACACACACACACACAAACACACACGTACGTACAAACACACACACACACAAACAACACACGTACACACACACACACAAACACACACAAACACACACGTACACACACACACACAAACACACACGTACACACACACACACACACACACACACGTACACCCCCCTTACCTCAGACGTGCTCTTGAGTACCTTTCCCCCGCCAGACGTAAACCTCCCGAACTTGGACATTTCTCGTCCCGCACGGATCAGTACGTTCGTGCTCCCGAAGCACACGATCACCTTCATGTCCACACGGACAAGGAGCGGAGATTCTCTGCGATTCTCACTTCACCTCAGAGTCAAGATTCCAGCCCTAACTACGGAATGGACGGACTCGAGACGAGGAAGAAGTGTAAAAAATAAAATAAAACCACTAAGTAATAAAACACCCAAGTGGCTAAATCTGCGGGTTGCGGCGACGACTACTGCGGTTTCGCCGCACCACAACTTCCCGAAGCGCGGT
>CM068958.1:135598518-135622724 GCA_035128595.1 Eptatretus atami
TCTCTTTCACACTACAATACCATCGTTTACCTACCCAACCTGGTCATCACAAAAAAAAAAAACATGCCTTTACGAGATCGTCGCCATCCAGTATATCCACCATCCGATGCTCTAAGGGTAAGAGAGAAAGCTCCAATCTGGGTCCTGTAAAAGTAAAAGAACAAAGGGAACAATAAAAAAAAAAATGAGATGGGTCTTCAGCATCCAGCAACTCACACCACCCTAATCAACCACAATCACTCGATCTTGTTCAAAAGAAAGTAGAAAGCATCTCAAAATGCAAAAACCATCCGCCGTCAGGTTTTTTGTTTTTACTCAAACAAAACTTACGGAAAACGACGGTTAAAAAAAAAAAAAAAAAACATTGGAAATTTCATCATTTGTGTTCTTCATATATACTCATAATAAAGTTTGTGAAGACTTGATGACAAAATGGGGTCTTAATGGGGTCTCTTAAGGAGTATCTTGAGTTACCTCAATGGGTGTGAAGCCACCATGTTTTTGGCCTGCTTCAACCATGGCCTCGACTATTGAACAGGCTGCAACAATTTCTTAAGATAGTTTTTTTGTAGTTTTTTTTACTGTCCTCGCTCATATTATCCAATCCCTGTTCATCTAGCTACAAATTGCTGGAATACATGAAATGCTATAAACGTCCAGAACACCAGCGTTCGGCTTTATTTCAATTCCGCAAATGCCATAAACCTTTCAGAATCTCTTAAATTAAGCCAAATTTACACAATTTCAGCTCCAAAATTGAACCTAGCAGCAGTTCGACTGCTATTAAAAAAAGTGTCACTTGTCCAATCCGGACATTGCCTTGGCGTCTCCGGGAGGTGTTAATACGAACGGATCATTGCTGCCAAGCCAGCCGTTTCCTTATTAACCGTTTCGTTGGAGTGCTTCCTTGAGTGCTTAAGCCACTTGGCGAGTGCTCTACATATTCGCCCATCACTGAATACTGCATATCGATCAACTTGAACAAAAGGTACAGTGCCACTTGCGTGCATGCCACGTGTTGTTTCAGCGGATTACAACAAGCAGTAGCTGGCTCGCTGAAAATGTGAAATCTTTTTTACATAACACTTCCCATTTTTGTACGATCTTCCATATCCATGACCCTCACTTCTGCATGATTAAATGCAACAACAATTTCACGTTTTGTTTTTAAAAGTTTCTTCAACCATTTCGTGGAGTGGGCTTGATGAAGGCGCTTGTGCGTGTTTTTCAAGCTTCAATGGCAAGATCGCGGTTCGATACCGGAGATGGAAGGAAAAATAAATTATATGATCACAATAAGAAAAAATGTTTTCAGTTGTTGTGAAGTAATGAATCACCACATCCACGGCAGGAAAGCCAAGAGGTAGCATGCTCCCTCCAGCTTTCTCGCCTGGGTTTTGACTCCTGAGTACGAGCTATAAACCGTCATCCGGTGTTTCACAGGCAGAGCGATTCATCATTGGTGTGCCGTTAACTGACGTTACATCTGCCGGAAACCCCCCCCCCCCCCCCATCTCTCTCTCTCCACACCCCATTCTTTCTCTCCCAACCCTATCTGGATGGTGGTAAGCCCTGGCGGTAGATGTCTCTGCATTGCCCAGATGATCGGTCGTCTTCATACATGTCTGGATGATGGTTATGTCCGGACAGCCCTCCCTTCACACTGCTTCCATGCCCTCCCCTCCCCTCCACGCTGCCTTCCCTTGCCCTCCCCTCACGCTGCCTTCAATTCCTCCAACCCCACTTACTTCCCCTCCTTCTTCCCCTCCACCTCTCCTCCCTCCCCCACTGCTCCACCCCTCCTCACTACACTCACCTTCTTCCCCCCCCCCCCTAATATCCCAGTCAGCGAAGTGACGGTTGTTATTTGCAAATGTTATAAAAAGTGTGTTGTGTGTGTGTGTGTGTCCTCCATATCTCCGAAACCATGAAAGCTAATGGCCTGAACTTTGCATGCACACGAAGGAACTCCAGCAGAGTGCACGAGTGAAAATTGAGTGTTTGGCGTTCATTTAAACACCCTTTTTGAAGACAATTAAACACCTTATTAATTATGCTTTATCAAGCTTCATTCCTTGGTGACGCTCTACAATCTTCGATGTTTGATCGACATGCGATACAATTGACATCACAGCGATTACAGTTTTTAAAAGTAAAATTACAAAACTGAACATCAAGACAAAACAAAGATTACTCTTCAACCGTACCGTTGTTAGAATTCGGTGGTTTGTAATCATATATAGCGTCTGCTCTGAATCTGGAGAGTCAGCGGTTCGAACTCTGAACCGAAGTCACACTTGAGACTTGAAGAATGTACGTCCTGCTTCCTTGGTTGAAGCTCAGGCATTTAAATGACAAACAAACAATGCTGCGAAGGCAATGGCAAACCACAGTATAACCCTCGCAAAGAAACTGCTTCGGCAGCCAACCAACGCTCTATCTTCTTTGTCGTGTTCTGTGTTCACATTCTTGTGGTTGGCCGTGGTAAGCTTGGCCCAAGTCTTCACTAACCAGGTCGCCAAACCACTATTTTTCACGAACCAGAATTTGTAACTTGGCCATGTTCACCTTTGAGACCATTGAAACCTACGAGCAGACCTTTATGGGGCGCGGTCACACTGAAAGTGCAGCTGCGTTTGAACACATGAATGTCGGCCAAGAGTAAAATTCAGAAATTTCAGTTTTCTCACACAAATGATACACTTCACAGAAGACAAACAAATGAACTCTCTCATCAAACTCTAATAACCTCTGTAATAACTCAAGTGTTTAAATAACCAATAAGCCATAATGAATGGACCACTCAGTTTGCTAAGCCTAAACCAGCTAGTTCACGAATATCCTGGACATTCAAAACATCTGAAAATTGGGGGAAAAAATAATAAAATAAAAAAAAACCCAAGGCTGGCCGAATCTCCCCCAATTTTAGCAATGTGTTTTGATTTTACCCAGAATAAGGTCATGACACAAGGAAAAAATAAAATAAAATCCCACCCCTTTCCTCCGAGGGGAGTGAGTACAAGCTTAGATTTTGTCCGATCCAAATTTTTGCATGGTGTTGGTGGTACCCAGGACAAGGGCACGCACGACCACGCACATCCCCTCCCCCGCCTCCTTCCCAAGGTGGTGAGGAAGACTACTTATGATTTCACCTGTACACATATCACCAGTGCAAGTGGTTTACTGACCCTTGCTGCAGACAGGGATCGGGATTATTAACATAGAACAAACTGTATTTGCCCACCTCCCCCAACTATCCTTCCACCCTGCCCCAGGCTGCCATCAAAGGAGTGGATTTTCCCCATAAAACAAATACATACTCATTCATCTATTTTCTACACGTCTGCTATTCAATCCCATTCATGTATGTGAGTACAATCAACATAAGGTCTTGTGAAATCTGGCATTGAATACATCAATATGAAAAGACAAAATAGAAACATTAATCAATAATAATAATTAAATAACTAGAAGGCCACTCAGGAGGAGCGCATACCTCATCCATGAGAACCATATCGGCCCAATACATTTTGAAATATCATGGCTAGTACAGCACATATATTCGTATTTAGCCCCCTATCTCTCAAGTGGTGAAGAATTCACTTTAAAACTTAAATAACCTCTCGTATCAGATACGAAGAGTCGGATCTCTCACCAAAATCGAAATCAAAAATCTTCCTTGTCAAACACATCAACCTCGTCCACAAGTTCGTACAAATCCCATCCCAAACTTATAGAGGAATATCGTGCAAATATTTCGTTTCTTGGCCCCATGTAACTGAATCGGTGAAGAATCCACTTAAACTTTTCCGTCGTCAGATCCGGATCTGGACTTCACTAAAATCGTAATCAGTTCGTCCTCTCAACACACCCAACTGTCGACGAATAAATTTATCATAGGATCAGTCCACAACCTGATTGACTATCCTGCCCACAAATAAACAAACAAACAAAGACGTAAAGGGTGAAAACAAACCTCCTTCACCTTCGGTAAGCAGAGGTTGAAAAATAATTTAAAAAATAAAAAACATCCAAATCGTGAGTAATAAAACACTATGGAAACACCCTGTACAGTACAACTATATTTACTATGTTACCAGGAGCTCCAGATACAAAACCCACGTATGATGGAAACTACATTGCAAGCTCAAATGTCAACGACCCTGGCTTCTCGATGATAGGTGGACTTGTCTCATTTGTAATGAGACATCAAAAAGTTGGGATTCAGTGAGATGAACGCCATGCACCACATGTGTCGGCACACACTGGTGGCGAGGTGAGAGCACAGCCTGATTTGACGCCTCCCTCTCGAACCTGGGACACAAAAGGACCGAGGGCTTGCGCCAAATAGCAACAATTTTGAAGAAAGCAGTGAAGACAGAGTGAAAAACGGCAATGCGTTCGAGGAAATAATATGCATGAGCTGCCCTGGACCCTGATATCACTACCTTTCGACATGCATTTTGACGGCCCCAGACCTGCAGGTTTGTGCACTTGTGCTCTCGTGCGCCGCCGCAGAAAGCCCGACTTGGATAACCTCTCTTTGCAAATTTCCGCTTGTTTGATAATGAGAGAGATCGAGTTTAGTGGATCTGAACAGACCGCGCCGCAATACAACTTTGATGCGAGGTTGAGAACCAGGTGATTGTAGCCATGGTGAAGCCAGAATTACCACAGCACATGATGCTGGAATCAGGTTGCTTATCGACACATGCGTTCGACGTGGCCTGGATCTTGCTGCACTCTACTCCCATCGAGGAAGAAGAGATCAAACCGGACATAACCCGAGGCCACACGGGATTCCACACGTTCTACATCATCACCACTTGGGATGAGGTGGAAAACATGCACGGATAATGAACTCTGGTCGATGAGTCGTGTGTCCTGTGGGTGGGAGATGGACGTTCCCAGACAGGAAAGCTCAACAAACTCGATTAAATGAAAGACACGAATTAGAGATGGCTTGCGCCATGACATGGCTCCTTGCTGGTGGAGATGGGAGAGGACAAAAGGCTCCAGTCAGTCTTGAAAACTTCGGAGAGGAATATTCAGACCACATGGCGAGGCACGTGTATACTAGTTAACCGGCACATGCACACACAGCATAAGAAAGCAGTGTGACCTGGAGGAAAAGCTGCCAACAAAATAGAGGAGATGGGACTGATACCCACTATACAAAATAGAAAATAACAAAAAGACAAAATACCTGGTAGCAGAACAACACAGCAGAAAAATATCATACCAAGGATCAGCTGGGGAAAACTACAAGGAAACATCAACCTGACTTGCAGCATCAGCACTTGCCTCAGTTCAAAAAAAAGTGACAGGCAAACATTGCCCACAAAAAAAATAAACAGGCCCTGCAAACAAAGATCCACCAGTTGCCACCATGGATACATGGAGACCAATCTATCCATCCATTGGACCATACTCTGTGCAGACGTTGGTCGCTACTTAAGCAATCTCCTGGCTATGGAATCAATGCTGTACGGGTCGCCACTCCGACACAGCTTATACCAGCAAGCTGCACTCATTTTGCACCTCAGAAGAAACAGCAGAATCAACCCCACTGTATTACAGTCAAACAGACCAGTGATTATTGAACTCAGGTCCCGAGATCCCAACCCACCACCCGAACCATTAAGCTAACACACAGGCATAACAATAAAACAAGAGAACAATGCTGAGAAAGGAAATGGGACAAACACAGCCAGTTATAAGAGGAAACAAAGTTCCCAAAGCTTTACCGAAATCAAAATATATACATATATATATATATTAATATATATATATATATAAAATTATTATATATCATTATATTATATACACCTGAGGACCAAACCCCGAGAGTGATAGCTGTCACAAACAAACTCAAAATGATACCGACAAAGATTTAAAATATATAAAATATAATACCTATATGTATAATAATATATACTATATATACATAATATTATTACTACTATAACTACTAAATAGTATATTGTATAATAATATATCACGATGAGGTTAACCAATGGCGGGAGAAACAAAGCCAGTTATTTGAAAACAACCCAAAGATTCCTCCGTGCAAACTAAGTGAAACGAAACGCAAATAGCAACAAGTCTCCGCCAAGAAAATATAGACTTCCAAACTTTGGAAAATATCTATGAAGACCCAAAATGACATTAAGAAAGCGGCATTGGATAAAATCTGGAAAACGAAAAGCAATCACCTCCTAAGAATCCCCAGTTTAATGTATGCTGAAGGGGAACAACCCAAAAAAAACAAAGACCAATGGGCAACTTTAAAAGTCACCCCCCAGATCCAATTCAATTATCTGATCCGCAATCCAAGCGACTACAAGCTCCTCCCACGAATTCAGTAAAGCCAAGTGGAGATCGGCGCAAGTTGCAACAAACTTTACTTCAAAAAGGCAAACGAGGAACAACGCGGTTAAATGCATGAATAGTGACATCAACAGTGCAAGCCAGTGAACACCTTCTCATCCACAAAATTCTGAACGAAACCCCAACTACCATCACAGCCTCGACCAACAACATAGTGCTTCACGAATGGAAGCCATTGTGCACACAGCAGACAGCCAGTACCCGTTAGGGACTTAGTTATTAAGCGCCCTCAAGAATAAGATACGATGTATATACTGCTAGCACCGCAAAGTCACCGCCTCCACCCTAGGTCCTCAATGGAATGTCCCACCATGTCACCCGCTGACCGGCCAAGTATTATTTGATAGTCAGGGTTTCTTTTAAATTATGGTTAAGACGATCACCGGACAACCCTCACATACAACCCACCTGCCTTCACTTCCTCCCACCATCCGTCCACCGCCAAAGAAACCAAGAGGCACCATATGCCACACGGTGCACGTGTCAGCTGACGTACGTGGAGCGAAGCCCACGCCAGAGACCGACTATTACCCCTGTGTTGAAGGGCGACAGAGGGCGCCCTCGACAGGGACCGCCATGCACACAACCCTACTCAGGTTCCAATCAGCGGACCTCTGGCACCCTCTCCAATACCGGCCCAATTCAACCCGGAAAACAAACCTGTGCAGACGAACACACAAGCGAAAAATTGCCGAGCCACAACCATAAAATAACAAAGGGAAAACACCAAAAAAAACCAAAGACAAAGGCACAGGAAACAAACATGAAGAAAAAAAACACAACCTCCCGTCAGTGACCAGCCGCAACGCAGACAATCCAGACAAGAACACCACCACAACATTCGGTCGGCCACGGTCCCAAGACCACCCAGAAACCCGGAACCCAGAACCCAACGCAGCACTCCAACAGAAAACAAAGAAGAGAAGCCGAACCAGCACGAACACAGCAAACAACAACCAAAAAAACAACAAGATACAAACACGGAAAACCCAAAAAGATGGCAAACAGGCCCGCGCAACCCAGAAGAACAAAAATACCAACACAAGAAAGAAATTCATGTAAGGACGAGAGCCAGAGACGGAAAGGTAGCGGAGGAGGACGATCTCCCCCCCCACCCCCCCCCGGGACAAGACCATGGTGAGAAAAACATTAATATATGCGGCAAGACAATCGAGATCGGACAGTGGGAAAGAGATTAGCGATAGAAGGTTGTTGGGGAGAGAACGACACGCGCGAGTTACCAACAAAAGGATAATTGCAGGTTGAGTGAAACCGACTACGAGCAACTGAACGCATTCTACTACGATGGACTGGATCGCAATTCATTGCCTGAGCGTATTCTTCTGCTGCTCATCTCGTCGCCTACGTTGAATGCTCTGGGTCTGCGTGAGCGCAACGGTCACATCTCGACCTGCATGGTCTGCTGGAAGCACCCAGAGTCAGCTACCTCGTCGACGAAACTGGTCGCCCTAGGCTCGTCGATGTTCATGTAGAACATACATAGTTCGACTTCTCGATCGACACTGGAGAGTCGCCATCTCGCTGCGCTCGAGACTGGCTCGCATCTTCGTACGCCCGGATCCATGTCGCTTCGTCTGGCCAAACACGCACGAGGCATCATAGGATTAAGGTGCATTTATTTCTTTTCTAGGACAAGTATCTGTGTGTCCGTGGTCGCCCCCAGTCTTTAAGTAGAAACTTGGGATAAGTGCTTGCTTGCTACAATTGCATTCATTTGCTTATAAATCGGAGAAACTTCAGCTCCTTGCGTGCTCTCACCCCACCCTCCCCTTCCCCCTTCCCCCCATATAAATAAAACTCCCTGTAATGTTTCAGCTCGTTTGTGTTTCTTTCATTGTCTTAACCACGGTGCGTGTTGGGAAATTTGGGAAGCGGCAAATTCATTTAGGACTGACGGACCTCGGTACCACCTACTTTGGGTTTAATACGCACAGGGTCGAGCACCCATACGGCTCGTCCCTGTACGAGTGTCGTCGAGAGTGTGAATCCTCGGTAGTCTCGCCATGTGGGGGCCTCAAGGTATATTTGAAGTTTGGCAAATAACCCTGTCCCACGGTGGTTGATTTATTGACGATTCACAGGTCCTGTAAGGGACCCATACCTTTCGGAGTTTTCCGAAAGGTACGATTCTAGATTCCGGTGTGTTCGGTAGAGTCAACCCTACTGCTCCACCGTCGCGTCGTGCTCGAGCAACCGACGCCCGGCTCCACAACAAATATAAACTTCTGACAGGACAAAAAAAAAAAATCACAGAAATTATAGTAATCACCTAACACGATGTAAAAGAGTGTTGAGCTATTGAACAATAGCCCACCCATACTAAAGGCCATACTCCAAAATCGTAAAACCAGAATAACCAAATTGTCCACAGTCTGGATTGACTACAAAAAATCAAACGCATCCAGAGAAACGTACCTGCCGAAATTGAGAGAGTAGCGGCCTGATGGAACTCAACCAAGTGCACAGAATGCAAACTGTCGGACTGGCTGAGTACAGAATCGAATTTGTATGCAAAACACAAAAGCAGAAACCAGAGAAGGAATCAAGCCCACTTCGCAAAAAAATTTCCAAAGACAGGTTGCAAAAGGAAAATGTCACGCATGAAACCGAAAGAAGACAACTGAAACGTCGCAATGATAAATAAAGAGACAAAAAAAATTGAAGAAATATCAACAGATATTCACTGACAACGGGAAAACGACAAAAAGAGCAGGAAGATTAAAATATATTTATATATAGCCCATGGGATGGATATTTCCCAACAGTGGGGTGAAAATGAGGGATGAGGGGGAAGGGCTATGGCCCTCCTTCCTGAAGTGGTATGATAAGTGGAGCATAAACTTAAGTTAACGGCATGGTCCTTACTATTTCATGAAGAGTTGGTGTGCATCTGGCTATCGGTTTCTGAGAAGATTTTAAAATAAATTACCTGAAGAAGAGGTGAAAATTCCCCTTTTTAGCCTTTACAGGGGGAAGATTCGGATATTGGAGCACAACCACATACAATGCCTTAAAGAAGTCGACAACCCCTTACAAAAATTCTCACCTTTTGTTTCCGTATATCCTGGAATTAAATTGCAATAACTCAGGCTTTTTCCACCTTTATTTATACATCGTAACCCACAACTTCCACATGAAAAAACAAATTCTACAAATTTCGAGAAAATAATTAAAAATATACAAAAATAAGAATACCTTGGTTGGATGAGTGTCCACCCCCCTCTGAGTTATACTTGGTGGAAACACCTTTGACAACAATACAGCTGTGAGTCTGTTGTGGAGTAGTCTCTACCAACCTTTGCACACCTTGATTTGGGCAATATTTGCCCATTTCTTCTGCCCATTTCTTCTGTTCAAGAATCAGTCAAAGTTTCATTGGAGTGGGGTGATGAACAGAAATTTCAAATCATGCCACAGATTGTTGATGGAATTTAGGTCGTGGCTCTGACTGGGCCACTCAAGGACGTTTCTCTTTTTGTTCCTTAGCCACACCAGTGTAGCTTTGGCTGTGTGCTTCATGTTGTCATGCTAGAAAGGTGAACTTCCGTCCCAATTTTGCTTTCTTTCAGAGGCAGCAGGTTTTCCTCTGGAATGTTTTGATTTTGTTCCATCCATTTCCCTTATATTTGACAAGTGCCCAGTCCCTGCTGATGAGAAACATCCCATAACATGATGCTGCCACCACCATGCTTCAAAGTAGGGTGGTGTTCTTTGGGTGATGTGCTGTGTTGGGTTTGCCACCAAAAGTAACATTTTGGCATTTAAGCAAAAAGTTCCATCCTGGTTTCATCAGACCATAAAACGTTTTGCCAAATGGCGTCATAATCTCTGGAAGGTTTTTTGTTTTTTTTGCAACCTCAAACGGACTCAAGGTGGCCTTTTTTGAGTATGGCTTCCTTAAGGACACCCAACCGTGCAGGCCGAGCTTGTTAAGTGCTGTGCATATTTGTTGTCACTATCACACAGTGACCAGTCTTTTGCCATAAAGGCATGATAGCCCTTTCAAGTTGCCAATGCCTCTTTGGGCTTCTCTGATCAGTGTCTCCTGCTTGGTCATCCAGTTTGGAGAGACAGCCTGATCAACAGACAGGTCTTTTGGTACTCATATTGCCTTTCCACTTCTTTAATGATCATCTTGACTGTGCTCCAAGGGATAGTCAAGGCCTTTGAAATTATTTTAACAACCCATCCCCTGATCTGCACCTTTCCACAACTTTATCCCAGAGTTCTTTTGAAAGCTCCTTGTGTGCTCATGGTGAGTCTTTGCTGTGAAATGCACTACCCAGCACAGGAAACCTCCAGAACGGCTGATTTTATTCGAAATATTCAGAAATCACTAAAATTTAACACAGGTAGAGATCAATTAACTTGGAGTGTGATTTTGAAGGTATTGGTTACACCTGAGATAATTTACAATGATTTATAGAGGGGGGTGGACACATCCAACCAAGATATTTCTAGTTTTTGATATATTTAATAAATTTTCTGAAATTTGTAGAATTTGATTTCTCCTTGAAGTTGTGGGGTTTACGATGGTGTCCACACGCATGGATAAAGGTGAAAAGTCTGATTTGATTCCAGCCAGGAAGGCAACAAAAGGTGAAAATTTTGAAAGCAGGGTATAGACTTTCTATAGGCCACGTAAGACCGTACTGTAGACCGTACTGTTCTGATGTTCGTACCACATTTGGTCCGATATCGGTCATATAGTTTATGAAGAAAATTATTTTTCATGATATGAGGATTAGAGAGATAGAAGCCATAAACCCCTTTCAAGCTGGAGATACAGCCAGTGGGAGCAAATTAAGGCTAGGCACAATATCAAGATGCCAACAAGTTTGGTCTGGATTCAGTTGTCCGTTTCTGAGAAAAAAGATTTTGAATGAAATACCAATATTTGGGGCAAATCCCAATTTCACTCCCTTTAAATGAGTGATCCCTGGATGTGAGCAAACACCATGAGACCTTACTGTTACTCTGATGTATTGTATACAATTTGGTTTCGTGATCGCTCAGGTAGTGTGGAGATGTTTTAGTGAAAATGTGGATTTGGGGAAGGTGTCTGTAGCCCCCTTTCCGTGGGGCGATATGACCACGAGGAGGACACAACTTAAGGTTAGTCTGGATCTGTCTGGTGGCTCTGAGAAAAGATATTTTAAATAAAATACCAATATTTGAGGACAAAACACCCACTTATAGGGGTGCATCAATGGAGTGATCACAACCTCATGAGACCTTGCTGTCCTGATGTATCAAACCAAATTGTCCATAATGTGGTCATGGTAAGTTTGTGAATGTGTTTCAGGCAAATTAAAGACGGACGGACGCCGGGATCCACTACTGAGCATATTTTGAAGGAAAAACCTACAAAAGAGTTGGACAGATTGGGAATAGACAAAGAAAGCTCAGGTAAATGGCGAGAAGAGGATCAGACTCAAACTGGGAGGAGATACGAATAATTATAAATGCGCAAGCCAAGCACAACGACATGAATGGCTTTGAGAAAATGACAGGACAGTCAATCGGACAAGTGTAGGTTCCACAAGGTTAGAACAAAGTCCGAGCCACCTCCTCTCGGTGATTTCAAATACATGTCAGAACAGCTGTACACACAAAGGCACAACAAGGGTTATGTAGAGTAATCCACTGGCACATCTGCAGAAATTTCAAAATTCCCAGTTCCACAAAACTCATGGAAACACAAACCAAAAGGAATCACTTGAGATCGAACAAGCATTGCGACTGAACGAAAAGCGTGGAAACAAAAGAAAATAGAAAGCAAAGCATGGGACAAAGGAACATATGAAAAAACAAACATAGGTTGACAGAAGCGAAAACATAAAAACAAAGGAACATAGAGAAAAGAAAACATAGCGTGAAATAGAGAACATAAGAAAAACAAAATGGGACAAGCAAGAGTGGGACAAAAGGACAATAGAAAACAAAACGTGGGACAATACAAGGAACATTAAAGTAAAAAAACAAAGAACGGCTGGAGGGACAAGAGAAACATAGAAACAAACAACGGCTCGGACAAAGAAGCATAGAACAAAAAGGCGTGGGACAAAGGAACATAGA
The DNA here is from genome assembly GCA_035128595.1 of Eptatretus atami. Taxonomy (NCBI): domain Eukaryota; kingdom Metazoa; phylum Chordata; class Myxini; order Myxiniformes; family Myxinidae; genus Eptatretus; species Eptatretus atami. The sequence continues at coordinate 135,611,008 of CM068958.1, forward strand.
AACAAAGCGTGGGACAAGGAAACATGAACAAAGGTGGACAAAGGAACATAGAAACAAAGCGTTGCCACCTGATAGAATACTTAGCTATTGCGTGGTCAGTAGATGATCCTCATAAGAGCTGTCGGTAGAGTGCACACCTCCACCGTCATGCCTGATCCATGAGAACATATCAGGCCCAATAAATACATTTTTGAGATATAATGCTATATATCGTTTTTTGGCCCGATCTCTCATTGGTGAAGAATCACTTTAAAATCTCGTTAGTCGGATCCAGATCTTCACCAAAATCTAACCAGTTCATCCTTGTCACAGCACAGAACCTGTTCCACAAAATTTAATTCAATGTCCCTCCATCACGTTTTTAAATAACCTGCACACGTACACACACACACACACACACGTACACACGTACACACGTACACACACTACACACACACACGTACACGTACACACGACAACGACACACACACAACACACTCACACACGTACACCACACACAGTAAATACACACACACAGTACGTACACACACACGACGTACACACAACACACGTACACACCACACGTACCACACGTACCACACACAACACACAAACACACGTACGTACAAACACACACACACAAAACACACACACGTACACACACACACGTACGTACAAACACACACGACACACGTACACACACACACACGTACACACACACACCTACACACACGTACGTACACACACAACGACGGTACACACACACAACACGCACGTACACACACACACGACACACACGTGTACGACAACCACAACACACACAAAACACACACGTACGTACAAACACACACACACACAACACACACGTACGTACAACACACACACACACACAAACACACACGTACGTACCAACACACACACACAAACACACACGTACGTACCAAACACACAACACACACACGTACGTAACACACACACAAACACACACAACAACACACGTACAACACACACACACACACACACAACACACACGTACGTAAAAACACCACACACACAACACAACGTCACAACACACACACACACCACCACACACACACACACACACACACCACACGTACAAAACACACAGGTCAGTAGTATGGGAGCATGTGCCAGACAGCACGTCGTTGCGTCCACTTTCCGCCGGTACTCCAGGGCCTCCGGCTGGCCATCCCAGGCAGATGCAGGCCCATCCCATCTCCTTGAGATGATGGTCAACCTGCTGCAACCACGAGGCAACGTGGTCGGCCCACTGGCCTCCTCCACTCATGAGACTCCCTCGCTGAGAGAATCTGGTGAGAGGATCAGCATCAGGAAAACGAGCACATGTCCATACAGCCGCAACTGACGCTCACGGACTATGCAGGTAACAAATCTCATCGCAGTCTCTCTCAGCAACGCTCGTTGACCACAATCCGACCAGCGATAGCCAAGGAGTCTCGAAGAACTGGTACCAAAGGAATTAATGTCTCCGTCTCAGACCCTTGGTCAGAGTCAAGTCTCGGCATCCATAGAGCAAGACTGGAAGTACCAAGGACCTGAAGACTCGGACTTTCGTCCTCCCGCACAGGTACCGGCAGCGCCACACCCCCATGATCCAGTGAATCACAGACTCCCCAGGCCCGACCAGACGTCTATTGAACCTTCTGACTCACACCAGCAGAGACATGAATATCACTGCCAAGGTAAGTGAATCTCTCCATGATCCAACATCTCACACAAACAGGCACAGACAGGACAGCAGCATCAAGATGTCACCGAAGCCTGGATCTTAGTTTTGACCCAGAAAACCGTAATCCCAGCGGCTCCGACTCCTATTCAGCACCTCGAGGGCCCCAAAAGGATATCTAAAGTCTCCGCAAGAGATGCATCATCTGCAAATCAAGGTCCGAAGATCTTGACATTCCCAAATCGATGCACCGCGCTTGATCTCTCCGACAATCCTCCCTAAAAATCCAGTCCATACAAGTGCTGAAAAGTGTGGGGGCCAGTACACACCCCTGACGAACTCCAGTAACAACTGGGAAAAAGTCAGAGATGGTACCACCACACTTCACACAACTCTCAGTACCAGAGTAGAGTTCAGACTCCAGATCGATCAGTTTTGGTGGCACCCCACGAAGACCAACATCCTCAGAGGACATCCCGATTCACTGAATCGAACATCACTGTGGACAGGTTGATCTCTACCCCTCACAGATCCTCGACATAGGCCTCCTTGTCCACCTCAGTGCACGTACAGTTTTACGCCTCAGCTCCCTGAACAGCTCAGCTCTGCCATTCAGCCTGCCCTGCGACTCTGGTCAAGGTATCCATGTCCACACACACACACACACACAAACACACACTACGTACAACACACACACACACAACAACACACGTACAACACAACAACACACACAAAACCACACACAAACACACACGTACACACACACACACACGTACACCCCCCTTACCTCAGACGTGCTCTTGAGGTACCTTTCCCCCGCCAGACGTAAAACCTCCCGAACTTGGACATTTCCGTCCCCGCACGGAATCAGTACGTTCGTGCTCCCGAAGCACACGATCACCTTCATGTCCACACGGACAAGGAGCGGAGATTCTCTGCGATTCTCAATTTCACCTCAGAGTCGATTCCAGCCCTAACTACGGAATGGACGGACTCGAGACGAGGAAGAAGTGTAAAAATAAAATAAAAACCACTAAGTAATAAAAACACCCAAGTGGCTAAATCTGCGGGTTGCGGCGACGACTACTGCGGTTTCGCCGTCACCCACAACTTCCCGAAGCGCGAAGCCGCCGCCGCCGCCATCACTCGAACTCCCTCGAACTCCCAATGTCGAGTCTTCCGTCATCAGCGGCCACTCTCCGACTATTTTAAAACACCTTCTCATTCGTCCGTTTCTCAGTATTATCGTCATGTTTTGTTTGTACTCATTATTCACACACATTTTGTTCAGCTTTTCTGCCTCGTTTCGTCCAGCAACGTCTTTTATATCTTGTGCGGTGTATAAACAACGAAACAAGTCGGTTGTTCGTCAACGTCTCGGGACCTCTTCATAAAGGTAATATAACGTCATTGGACTCACAAACGTTATTAGGAAAATTAATTTAAAATTATACTTCGTTGGGGATCGAATAGAGAAATAGGAAAAGTTCACCAAATCACCCGTGGAAAAGTGACAGATCTCATGATCACGTGATCACCCCTCCCGTTCAATGATGACGTCATTCGCTCACCTGCAACGGAGTTCAGGGAACATTATGGGATGGCGCGTCCACAAATACTTGTAACTTCTCTGAAATTACACGTAGGATTTCGATGAAACTTGACGACAACCTTCATCACCCATGACGTACCAAAGTTTGTTCATGGCATTAAAAAAAATCGTGCCTAAGGGGGTCTATGGGGGTGCCCCCCCCCTAAAAATAGGTATTTGCTCTCTTCTCAGAAACTACACACGCAATTCTGATGAAACTTGATGACAACCTTCATCACCCATGATGTACTAAAGTTTGTTCACGGCATGAAAATAAACTGGGTATGAGGGGATCTACGGAGGGAGTTTACAGGGGGGGTTGCCCCCCAAAATATGTATTTGCTTTGTTCTCAGAAACTACACACACAATTCTGATGAAACTTCACCACCATCTTCATCACCAGTGATGGACTAAAGTTTGTTCACGGCATTTAAAAAATAGGGGTCTAAATGATTCTATGTGGGGGTTGCCCCCCAAAATATGTATTTGCTTTGTTTTCAGAAACCACACACACAATTCTGATGAAACTTGACCACAACCATTCATTCACCCATGATGTACTAAAGTTTGTTCACGGCATGAAAATAAACTGGTATGAGGGATCTACGGAGGGAGTTTACAGGGGGGGGTTGCCCCCAAAATATGTATTTGCTTTGTCTCAAAACTACACACACAATTCTGATGAAACTTCACCACCATCTTCATCACCAGTAGTGGACAAGGTTGTTCACGCATTTAAAAAATAGGGGTCTAAATGATTCTATGTGGGGTTGCCGCCCCAAAATATGATATTTGCTTTGTTTTCAGAAACCACACACACAATTCTGATGAAACTTGACCACAACCTTCATCACCCGTGATGTACCAAAGTTTGTTCACGACATTTAAAAAATAGGGGTCTAAATTATTCTATGTGGGGGTTGCCCCCCAAAATATGTATTTGCTTTGTTTTCAGAAACCACACACACAATTTCGATGAAACTTGACCACAACCTTCATCACCCGTGACGTACCAAAGTTTGTTCACCACATTACAAAAAATTTTTTAATCCGTAGGTCTTTACTTTCTTCTCCATTATATATTTTGTGGATCATCCATGCCTTCCAGTGGTTGCCTGGTTATCTTATCCAGCCACTACCAGGTGAGCACCCAGGTGTATTGCCCCAATTTTTATTACCTGCGACGTGTTGCAGGGCCACAGGAGCTCCGCGTGGCTGTTATTACCCTCACCAAAGGAGAGGGTAATGCATTTAGGTCCATTTGTCCGTCTGTTTGTTATTTGGCAAAAAAAAACAATTTTTTTGACAAGTATGTTGATCACCTCTGTTTTCATTTCGGCACGGCACGGCTCGCTCGGCACGGCACGGCTCGCTCGGCACGGCACGGCTCGCTCGGCACGGCACGGCTCGCTCGGCACGGCACGGCTCGGTATTTTTGTTTTTTTTGTCTGTCTGCTCGCCTCCAGCCAAAACCGCTCAACTGACCGTTCTAAAATTTTCAGAGATTAATGTCACCGATCCAGCGACGGTCCTGCATTGAAGTTTCATAAAATTCGGTCGACCAAAAAGGTTTACATCGGCCAATAGGCCATTTTGAGCCAAATTTTCTAAAATCCAAAAATTTCATCCGATTGACTTGAAATTTAAACAGGACATGCATGTCAGGTCAATGAGTTCAACCACCTATTACTCTTGAGGTTAACATCGGTAAAAAGGTCAACATAGGCCATAAGGTCAACCCAACACAGGCCAAATTATTAAATTGTTTATAAAATTGGCAATTTTTATCTGATTGACTTGAAATTTCAAGACCATTTGCAGATCTGGTCGCTGAATTCAACCACCTATTAGTCTTGAGATCAACATCAGTCAAAAGGCCAATTTGGGCCAAATTTCCTAAAATCCTCAATTTTCATCCGATTGACTTGAAATTTCAAGACCATTTGCACATCAAGTCACCGAATTCAACCACCTATTAATTTTGAGGTGAACGTAGGCCAAAAGTTCAACATAGACCAAAAGGTCAACATAGGCCAAATTTCTAAAATCCTCAATTTTAATCTGATTGATGTGAAACTTGAAAAGTATTTACTTATCAGGTCAATGCATTCAACCACTTATTAATTTTGAGGTGAACATGTGCAAAAGGTCAAAATAGGCCAAAATATTTTGTTTCAGATCCAGCCCATCAGTGGGATACAAAACGTGAACTGTTCCACCTGGCAGAGGTATGCGCTCGCCCGAGTGCCGTTCTACTTTGTGCTGTTTTGCCAAGTTGTCACTCCGTGAGTGATTTTTAATTTGTTTGTTTGTCTGCACAGAATTTTAGTGTTTTTCTCCACAACTGCTTGTCAGATTGAGACGAAATTTTCACCATAGGAGCGACTACTCATGTAATATGTTTTATTGATAACTATGACGTCATATGTCACGTGGCATGGCTGCCATGTTGGAGAAATGTGAAACTTTGGACATCTGTATCATTGAAACCACACAAAGGAAGGAAAAAATTGAAGCTTGGCACATGGCAAGTACTCCTCATTTGAGATGTGATTTTTTTTATGATGTCATAGGTGTCTTTGTTACGTCATAATTGCATATGTAGAACGTTACATCTGATCAGTATGAAAAATTTTGAGGGTCATCTAGGGATAAAATGGTCCACAGAATTTTTTTTTGATGTTATCATCGATCACGTGATTCGGCAGCCACGTTGTTTGTTTTTGAAGAAAAAAAACCTTCAAAAATCTTCTTCACTGAAGTGGCTGAACAGATCGAAGCAAAACTTTACCTGCCTGACCGCCTATCCATGAGGAACAAAAGGTTCACACATATGATGTTATAAGTCACATGGTTTGGCAGTCATTTTGGATTTACCCTAAAACCTACAAAAAATCTTCTTCTCCAAAACGGCTGGACAAATCGAGGGGAAACTTCACAAAAATATCCCCCAAGCCTTGGGTGGACAAATTTGTTCAAGAATAATTGACAGATCACATGGTTTGGAAACCGTATTGGATTGAAGAAAAATATTAAATAATGTTTTCTCTGGAACCACATAATCAATTGACGTGAAACTTCACAATTATGATCTACAGGGTGCCCCACAGAAAACCAGGAAATTTGGTACAGTATATTTAAAACAAAAGCAAACTTATATGTGGTGTAAAACAAAGATACACTTTATTTTCAAACAAAACAAAAGCAAACTTAGATGTAGTGTAAAACAAATATACACTTTATTTATATGTTAGTTTATTAATATGGTAAAATACGGCAAAATAAATCTCAAAATCTCAAATTTCCTGGTTTTCTGTGGGGCACCCTGTAGTAGTGATGGGGAATACGTGTCTTAAATTTCAACTTGATTGGACACATGGTCTGGCAGCCAGAATAAAAAAAAAAGATTTGATCTTGGTTCTTTTTTATTATTATTTTTGAATAAAGCTCACTTGGCTGTGCCTGAATGGGTTTAAGGGTACAGTAGTAGCAGCTGAAATAGGAATCCTATCCAGGTTGCTCCAGATAACTTCATCTTTGTTTTTTGCTTGTTTGGGTTCCTTCTGATGACTCCAATGCAGGACTGGTCTTCCATTTGACCATATTTGGTCTTCCATTTGATTTGAATTGAATTTATTTTAATCCCATTCTAAATTCAATTAGGTAATTTATTTTAATCCCATTCTAAATTCGTCTTGGTAACCGGTCATCACTGCCAGCAGTTATAAAGTGGCAGTTCTAATTATGTCTCTTATTAATTACGTAACACACCACTGCACAAAAACACCATACAAAACTCCACAAAACAAGTCCTGGCAAGGGCTGAATCTCTGATTGCCTTGTTCTTGTGTGGTCCATATTTAAAACACTGCAACCCATTGGTTGGATAGCTACCGGACCCCACCCACTTTGTCGCTTGACTACACGCACCATGGCACCCACATAGTGATATAGAAGTTTTTTTCAGGCTGTCTCTGTTACTTTATGCTGATGATGCAATTGTGATCCTGGCTAAATCTCCCGAGGAACTCCAGCGTGCAGTAAGGGATTATTGTGAGCTTTGGCATTTGACTCTTAATATATCCAAAACAAAAGTTGTCCTTTTTTCAAGAGGTAAAGTTCGAAATTTTGAAATTGTATGTTCGGAAATGACAAAATTGAAGTTGTGAGTGATTATGTATACCTAGACTGTACTTTTAATTACGCACTATTGGAACATACCTTTTGACCCTTTAGACTACTGAGGCCCCTTCGACCTTTTAAGACCCTTAAGACCCACAGGACCCAAAAGACTCAGAAGGACCAAACGACCCAAAATAACCCAAGGACCCAAAAGTCCCTGCGGATCCACAAGACCCAGATCACTGAAAAGTCCCAGAGGACCCAAAAGTCCCCAAGGGTCCAAAAGACCCAAAAGTCCCCGAGAACCCAAAAGTTGTCTTGGGTCACTCACCTGCATTTGATTTTTCATTTATATATATTTTCATTTACGGATGCTTTCCAACAGTTCTGTGATTTTTCCTGGTGTATAGGTTTCGATGTCTGTCGGCACGCAAAATTGCCATGCTTCTCCATTATCTCGGGTCGCTCATCTGCATTTTTTTCATTAATTTATTTTTTCATTTATTTATATTTTCATATATGGATATTATCTGACGATTCTGTGATTTTTTCCGTTGTATCGGTTTCAATGTCCATCAGCACACAAAATTTCAGCTTGCTACATCACCAGGAAGGTACCGATCTTTAATGCCAGTGAATCAGTGAGTCAGTGGTTAGAAAAAGCTTTATATATTAGATGAGAATCATCATCTTGAAATGTTAACCTCACTCGGTGATGTAATGGTAAGTGTTCACACTGAATCTGGGATATCGGCGGGTTGAATTCTAACCAAGTGCATATCTTACTATATTCATTTGCAATTGGTCACTGGCTTTGACACCACTATAAATTTTTATTACTGACCCTCGACATCAAAAAGCTATATATATTGAATAAACAGTTTCAAATGAAGCACCTCGCTGCCATTAAAGCATTTAAATTGCATCAGATGTGACAATATATAAGAATTGTTGCTCCTAGCTTGCCAGCACCATGACAGAAGATGCCCTTTGCATTTTTGCCAGTGATTCAATGGGGATAAATAGCTCTGAGAAGGCTGATGGTCATCTATTGAGGTTGTAGTTCAGACCTCTGCTGAATCCAAAATCTGGGAAATGTCACAGGCTTGAGACTGGAGGCAATTTTGGGGAACCTCCCTGGAAGCCCACCTGATCCAAAATCGAAAAATCTAAGACCGAGCAATCCTGCGGACCATCGATAAGAAGGGCTGTATCAGGTTTCATAACAATTGGTTGGTAAATAAGGGACGAATAGGGATCCAAAGTTTCAGGGGGGGGGGGCATGAACAAAGATCGAAAAATCGAAGCCAGAGTAATTGCGAGGGCTACTGTCTTGGATTCATGTGTCAAGTTTTAGAACAATCAGCCAGGTGATAAGGGAGGAGCAGCAAAAAGTTAACGGATGACGGAACAGACGGACGGACGGACATCCGGATATCACGACCCATTTTATAAGTTCATCTCTTCGAGAATTGAGATGAGATTACCTAAAAATGGCTGTTCACTGACAATGTAGTATTTCATGAAATTCTATCATAACAACATTAAGAAACTAGAGTTCACAGATCATGATAACTACAACATGCAGTGTTCAAGTATATACTGTACTTCAATTTTAATAAAATAATGATTTTTAAAATAGTTTTAAAAAGTCTGGAAGCTTAATGCGACTGAAGCAGTCTTGTACATCACCCTTATACACTGCAATAAGACGACGTTGAGTCACAGTTTTGGAGATAGGGGCTTTATTGATCACCATAGAATGACACAGCGTCAATGTCAATATATAGTATGGCTCGTGGAAGTCTAATGAAGGTGATTTCTGTTCTGGTGTTCAAGTGTATAATTCAATTTAAATAAAGGTTTAATGAAAGGCATATAAATAAATTAATTCCGGGTTTTACCACCGTTTTACCCAGTGTCAAATATATCACCCTATCGAACACGTAACATTAGTTATCTGTGCTTGTTGTTTTTGTCCTTTATGACATCCTTAAAACCAGGAGCTTTCCTTTTAGGAATGATGTTCAATCTTGTTTGACTGCCTGGCAGGCAGATGGAGTAAAAAAAATTATCTCACTCCTCTCTGCGCAAGTGTGGTTGGGATAAATTCTAAGCCAAGGTACGGTAAAACGGCAGACTTGTCAAAGTGTTACGTCTGGTGCAAGCCAAACACTGCACATCCATCACCGAGGTAACAGCATCCCAACTGACAAGCATGGTGGTGGCAGCATCATGTTATGGAATTGCTTTTCATCAGCAGGGACTGGCAAGCTTGTTAGGATATAAGGGACAATGGACGGTGCAAAGTACAGGAGAATCCTTGATGAAAACCAGCTTGAGTCAGCCATGAATCTGAAACTGGGTAGGATATTCGCATTTCAGCAGGACAATGATCCAAAACACAAAGCTAAAGCCACACTGGAGTGGCTGAATAAGAGGAAAATAAATGTTCTTGAGTGACCCAGTCAAAGTCCAGACTTGAACCCAATTGAACATTTACGATGAGACTTGAAGATTGCAGTCCATCGACGATCCCCATCAAATTTGGCAGAACTAGAGCAGTTTTCACATGAATAATGGGCAAAGATTTCACCATCTCACTGTGCAAAGCTGGTAGAGATCTACCCAAAAAGACTGAGCAGTCATTGCTGCAAAAGGTGCTTCCACCAAGTACTGACCTAAGGGGTTGAATATTTTACAACCAGTGAATGTTGATTTGTACATGTTTTTTGCAGGTATTCCTGACATGTAACCTCCTTCAACTCCAACAGTGTTTGGCTTGATCTCTACAGTTATGAATAAAAATGTTCATTTGGAGAAATTATTTCTCCATAATTGGTAATACATCTAAATGTGGCATTATTGGTAGGGGGTGAATACTTTTGCAGGCCATTGTATGTCCTTATTTGCCAAGCCATGAATTTTAGCGTGGGTGATAGACTGATGTATTGTCACCTCAGACAATACAGTACATTAGTCTATCACCATCGGGATTGTGGAGAAAGCCACACATGATACCAAATTAACAGTGGTGTTATATTTATTGTGGTTTTGCATTCTCCAGGTACATCATGACTGTAAAATTAAGGACAAGAGGGTAGAGTTGGGCCATTCTAAGAGCAATTCCCACAAAAGTGGATTCGACAATGAGGTCTCATTGAATGGCCACCAGCATCACTAGACCCCAGACTTCAACTTCCTGTTGTGGGTACATTCAGTCAGGTGTCTACCCTAACCCTTCCAAACAAATGGAAGAACTGAAGGAGAAAAGATGATCTGAGTGAATCAAGATCGATGCAGACATGCGAAGGAACGTTCAAAGCATCCTGTGTGAAACAGATTTAGAAGTGTATCAATGGGAATGGTGAACAGTTTGAGCAACTGCCTTAATTTACCCGACAAGCGAACTCGTTCCAAGCGTGCAACATGCTCTTCCAACACATCCCTTTATTTGGGTGGTGTATAGGCCACAGACCACTGCCTCGATCACTCCCAAAAATAAAAATAACCTGGGTTACATATATGAGGCAAAAACACAAGTACCGCTCGTGTGCATTTATAATACATTGTGGTGTTGTAGCTCGGATAATTCCAATTGCACTGGGCCATAGGCTGACACCAGAGGCCTGAAGCCTATAGGCGATAAGTACTATCACCTTCACACAGCTCATGACACCAATCGGACAATACCTTTCGATATTTTATCCTTTCAACGGTCGCTTAGGTTGTTTTACACAAAACAGAAAACTTATAGGGAAGGCGTGGCGATTGTAAATATGGCGCTTCCAAAGTGTCTTTGACTTACCAAAATGGCGGACGTATGATTTTGTTTTTTCAGGTTAGAATTGTGGGTGGAGTCAGGCCAGCTGCCCAACCAATGAGTATAGAGCAGACATACACACGTGCAAACCATTTGCTCTATTTTATATAGAGGTGAAACAATGAAAGGTAAAAGTTCAAATCGATGGAAGATATAAAATTACCCCAAAAAACACAGAACCAAAGGACATGTTGAGCCAGTTCAGGGAATCATTTGAAGTGTGGGGAGTAGCGCCAACCTGTTGAAACCGTTGTTCCTCTGTCATAACCCCACTGCGACTGCTTCAGAACCCTCCAAAAATTCCCAAGAACTGGGATGTAACGTTTTGTATTGGCAGTCAATGCCTTGCCTGTGCCGTCCTCAAACGAGAAAGGGCAGAATATTCCACGTTTCCTGCTTGTGACCCAGGCAATGCATTTTTTTCCGAGTGGAGAGGTCTTTCAAGCACTAGATCGGGAAGTGTTGATGCCCAATATACACAGTTCTTGGAGAT
>CM068958.1:135631135-135641837 GCA_035128595.1 Eptatretus atami
ACTGTAATAAACAGAATAGAGGAAATCAGCTCTAATATACATTACTTGGGTTTGCATACTGTAAATACGGGTAATCGTTTTTTATTTTTTCTGAATAAAGAAAAGGTCTAAAGGCAACTCCAACTTGATAACTTCGTTTTAATTTGCATAACGCTTACATATTACAGAACATAAAAATACAATCAGCAAAAATTATAAAAATGATGTACCAAAAAACATTTAGAGTTATAAAAAAAAAACATTCAGATTAACACTTTAGTCATTGAATCCTTCAAAAGTGTGTAGTGGTAGTGAAATGGAAGGACTTGAGATGGCGAGGAAATGACGCCGAGACGCCGCGCTGCTGTTTCCACAACCAAAGTTCTCGTGCAGCGTACAATACACGTCTATATATTTTTTTTCTCCGGAAGTTTACCACTGTCTTTCACACCACCTTATTTAACACGTGAGATTTGATATTCGTACCTGTTGTTGTTGCCTTTTATGACGTCCTTAAAGACAGTAAATTTCCTGTTTGGAATTTTCAATTTTGACTCACAAACAGACAGGCAGAGTTAAAAAAAAAAAAGTTATCTCACTTCTCTCCACACATGCAGTGGGAGAATTCAGAGACAAAGTACTGCTAAACTACAGGTGTTGTTTTCTGATTCATGTTCAAAATATAAATTCAATTGAAATCAAGTTGTTCCTCTATCATAAAATAGTGTTTGTAGATGGATGGACAGACGGACAGAAAGAGAGGAGGAGAGGATATTGGGACCATACTCTGTGCAGAGCGTTGGTGCTGCTAAAGCAGTCTCCTTGGCTATTGGGCACAATCCTGGATTGGTCGCCACTCCGACACAGGATACCAGCATGCTGGCGCTCATTTTGCCGACCTCGGAAGGATGACAGGCCGAGTTAACCCCACCTGGTATTAATTCAACAGGTGAGCGGGATTTGAACTCAGGACAGAAAGAGAACCAATTGCTTAAGCCCCGATTTTCACTTCGCGTGCGTGGGGTAACTGCAGTGTATGAACAACTTCAGTACTGTTAAACACTATAACCGAAATAAACATAATTTTAACAAATACAGGTAACTTTTCTCAAATATTGACCCGATTGTTCGCGTTTAAAAGGTGAAAGGTCAAAGTCACATCATCAATTTGTCACCCAATATATTTGAAATTTGAACAGAATTTGCATATTGGGTCACTGAATTGGTTCACCAATGAAAAGCTAGAAGCATATCGTTTTTGAGATCCAAAGGGCAAGGTCGCAGCGACTGATTTTGCAAGTACCCAGTCTATGATCGCTTGTTATATTATTATACTTCGGGAGATGAATGTGCCTTTTTTGAAAACTCATTTTACTTTTGACTCTCTTAAAAATAAATAAATAAATCCTCCCAATCGGGCAGCAGTAGTGATTTTGGTTCACTTTTCCTCCCTTGAAACTACGGTAGCAGCAGCTCTTTGCTTTTCGCACATATGGTGAGGGATATTATTCACTGAGGGGAAACTTTCTACAACAATTCAGTGATTCTTCTGTGTTCATATACAGGCAACATTTAAATGCTGCATCATCTGAGGCCTGTTACATGACAGTAACTGCCATTTGTTCGACATTTCTAGAAGCAATCAAGTGAGTTTACGGAACAAACAACGGGATTGTGGGACGAGTGCTTTCATTCACTCGACATTAACAGAATTATTGGAGAGGACGTTTCTCCCTCCGATTGTGTTTAAGCGTTTTATCTGTCCCAAATCAAATGGGATGCTGCATTGTTACCTCCGCCACTGAAGGTGCACGGAGGTTATGTTTTCACCTGTCTATGAATCTCAAAAAGTTTTTTGAAAAAGTCATGAACTGATTTCGGCCGAAATTTGGTGGACAGGTTGGAAGTTTGGGCCAAGGACGAATCGATTCGATTTTTGGTGAAGATCCACATATGAGAGTTTATAAATATTTAAAAGTGATTCTTCACCATTGAAAGATGAAGCTAAAAATGAAAAATGATACAGGATATAACATGATATTTCAAAAGGTTATGAATGGATTTTGATTAAAAATTGGTGGACGAGTTGGGTAGGTGACAAAAACAACCGATTATATTTCAGTGAAGGTCCGGATCCAGATCTGGCCTTTCAGTGGGATACAAAACGTAAACTCTTCATCCTGTTATAGTTTATGAATGTTTTCTCTGCTAAAGTGTGGAGAGAGCTACAAGTTTCTCCCCGACCAATGTCTGAAATTGTGCTGGGATTGGCAGGCCAGGATGGTCTGACTTCTGGTTGATGTCGGACACAATCCAACTATATATTATCTTCATCCCATCTTTCAAAGCAAACTAAATATTTCTGGGTGTCGACATTCCAGAACTTGGAACTGCCATTGCTTCAATGCCATTTGTACTGTTTTGTAATGACCGCAAAATGCTTTTTACAAATTCTTCTCAAATCTTGTTTCTCCTTATTCCTGTTATAAAATATTTACACATTATGACGGGAATGCTTATCGCATCCCCTTTGGGTCTGTGAGATTGGAGGGATGCTTGCTTTTTGCGAACACACAATTTTGGTTTATTTTTCAGGGTAGAGAATGCCTAATTTTCTTGCCACAAACATAACTGCCATTGCGCCTTTATAATCTACTTCTATGTCAGTTTAGTTCTAAATATGACTCCAATATGAGCATTAATATTCTTTACAAGGCAGTTAGGATTTTAGGGGGGTTTTTTGAGACAGTTATTCAATAGGCCGACTACTCTGGGAAGCTAGCACATAGCATTTTTAGTCTTTGGTACGACTTGGCTGGGATTTGAAACGTCGACCTCCCAGACCCAAAGGGGACACTCTAACCAAAGGGGGGGAAGAAGAAAACAGAGAATAATAATAACTAGAAGGGCACTCAGTAGAGTGCATACGTCCGCCACGCAATGCCTGATCCACGAGAACATATCGGGCCCAATACATTTTTGAAATATCATGCTACACAGGACTATATCATTTTTGCCCCTATCTCTCAATGGTGAAGAACCACTTTAAAAAATCAAACAACTCTCGTATCCAGATCCGGATTTGGATCCTCACCAGAGTCGAATCAATTTGTCCTTGCGACGCAACCAACCTGCCCACCAAGTTTCGTCCGCATCCGTCCACAACTTTTTTGAGATAGCGTGTTATATATCATTTTTGGCCCCATCTTTCAATGGTGAAGAATCATTTAAAAAAATTATCAGATCTGCATCCGGATCTTCACCAAAATTTAATCAATTCTTTCTTGCCACACACCCAACATGTCCACCAAGTTTCATTGAAATCCATCCACAACTTTTTGAAATACCGTGCTACATATCGTTTTTGGCCCCATCTCTCAATGGTGAAGAATCACTTTTAAAATTCTAGTAGTCGGATCTGGATCCAGATCTTCACCAAAATCTAATCAGTTTGTCCTTGTCACACATCCAACCCGTCCACAAAATTTCATCCGAATCCGTCCACAACTTTTTAAGATACCCTGCACACAAACAAATAGACAGAGGGGTGAAAACATAATATATACATATGATAAACTTATAAATATAAAAAAGCATATATATATTTAAATAGGATAATACTCAGCAGATGCCAACAAATAAATTCAATAAATAGACCACTCACCAGAAACACAGAGCCAGGAATAGCAAAGGTCTGCTTGTACAAGTAGCCACAGCAAAATATGATCAGCACAGAGCCTGGGTACTCAGCCTGGAAGTTACTCAGCCGTGCAGCCAGATATTGCAGCTCATTCAGGCTTCCTGGAAAGGCAAGCTGCCTGGGGCCGGGATTGCGTGCAATCAAGATTACTCTTCGACTAGAACAGACGAATGTGAAAGATGATTACTAAGGAATAGCTCAGTAAGAAATATCAAACAATTGATGTGTGATTATCACAGGGCTGAACGTATTATGGAGTACAGCTGAACCTCGTTATGCAATGTGGGGTGTCAAACAGCATCCTCGACTTTGAGTCGTCTCGTCTGGCTTCAATTCCCCGTCAAACTAGAAACTGTCACCCTGGTGCTATGCAGGCTGGACAATGCATCAATGAGTTAGGCATGCATCATCAGCACCATTAAGCCGGCATTCCAGCTGCTCGCATTCATTACGGATGTTAAGGAACCCAAAATTTATGGGGAAAAAAAAATAAAAAAAAACAGAGTCGGTTACTGTGTGCCAGGACTCTGGCCAATCCTTTCACAGAACAGGGCTCCAAGCAGGCAGTGCAAGCACCACCACCACATGTCACCCCCCTATCCTGACTTGTGATCTTTATTACCCCATTAACCCGTCTTAACCCCACCCTCTCACTTCCTGGTGTCAGTGTTCTTTCTCTCTTTCTTCTTAATTTTTGTATACATTGTCGAGGCTCGTATGAGAAATAACACACAATGCACAGCAAGGGGGACATGAAACAAGAGGGGCAGGAGAGGGAAGGACAAAATCTGGGTGATGACGACGACGACGACGACGACGACTATAAACTACAATGAGGTAAATAAATAAATATAATAAAAACAAGTACAGGATTTGCATGATGCATTTTTGCAAATTACATCAATGATCGAAGATCAAATGTCATTGGCAACACCAACAAAGCGCATTGTAGTTTATTTTTCAGATCAAGGTGATCGACAAAATACGTACTTCCTACTTCCGATCAACCAATATCTACATAATACGTCACTCGTTTTGACCTAAATTTTAAATAACTAGTGCGGGCCCAGAGGTGCGTGCCCGTAGGTGCGTGCCCGTAGGTGCGTGCCAGTATGTGCAGCTTCGTTCCTTCTCTCTCTAAACGACGACTGGATTGGGGCATTGTTTCAATTAGATCGGACCAACCGTATCATAAATGGCCGAACTTGGGAAACACCTGGGAAACATACTCAGGTCCCAGCGTCAATTGTGACGTCATATCAAACGAAGAAGAAGAAGAAGAAGAAGAAGAATTGTGACGCCCCCTCTCTCTCTCTCGCCCCCTCTCTCTCACCCCCCCCTCTCTCCTCCCCTCTCTGTAAATATATTCACAAATGTCTACCAAGCACAACAATCAATTCAAACCTTGGGAAAAAACACCTTTCAAACCCTTGGGAAACAGCTCTTTTCCCTTGGAAAATTCAAACCTTGGATTAATTAATAATTGAACAATTAATTCAAACCTTGGGAAAAAACAGCTTTCAAACCTTGGGAAACACTTGGGAAACAGCTGAAACGGATGAAGAACGATATCAAACCTTGAAAAGGCCACTACTCAGGTCCCAGCGTCGATTGTGACGTCATACCAAACGAAGAAGAAGAAGAATTGTGACGTCAATCGTGCAAAAAACAAACAAACAAAAAAAACATTAATCGTGACGTCATAGCACCGTGTCTTGTCATTGGTTGACAGATATATGGCCGTAACTTGGAACCGCTTGTCCGATTAATACCAAACCTTGAAAAGTCACATCCGCGGGTCCCCGGCAATATTCCTGGCAAGTTTCAATCAGATCGGACCAGTGGTCGTCGAGAAACGGCGGTCGCAGACAGACACACATACAGACACACACACACACCTCTCCTCTCTCCCCCTCTCTTGAATTGTGATGCCCCCTCTCTCTCACCACCCCCCCCCCCCTCTCTCGCCCTCCTCTCTGTAAATGTATTCACAAATGTCTACCAAGCACAACAATTAATTCAAACCTTGGGAAAAAAACAGCTTTCAAACCCTTGGGAAACAGCTCTTTCCCTTGGGAAAATTCAAACCTTTGGATTAATTAATAATTTGAACAATTAATTCAAACCTTGGGAAACAGCTCTTTCCCTTGGAAATTCAAACCTTGGATTAATTAATAATTTGAACAATTAATTCAAACTTGGGAAAAAACAGCTTTCAAACCTTGGGAAACACTTGGGAAACAGCTGAAACGGATGAAGAACGATATCAACTCTTGAAAAGGCACATACTCAGGTCCCCAGCGTCGATTGTGACGTCATACCAAACGAAAAAGAAGAATTGTGACGTCAATCGTGCGGGAAAAAAACAATAAATAAATAAACATTAATTGTGACGTCATTCGTGATGTCATAGCACCGTGTCCTGTCATTGTTGACAGATAAATGGGCCGTAACTTGGGAACGCAGGCTTGTCGAATTAATAATCAACCTTGAAAAGGCACAACTCATTAGGTCCCCTCAGCGTCGATTGTGACGTCATACCAAACGAAGAGAAGAAGATTTGTGACGTCAATCGTGCAAAAAAAAAAACAAACACAATTAATTGTGACGTCATTCGTGATCGTCATAGCCCGTGTCCGTCATTGCTGAAGACGTATTGGGTCATTATTGGTTACAGACAATATATACGGTCGTTTATTGGTTGACGCATTGGTCATTGTATCACGTTAATTTTTATTACTGCCAAATTATTGTGCTATAATTATATTATAATACTTAGTGCGGGCCCGTATGGTGGCGGGCCCGTAGTGCGGCGCAGTATGGTGCAGCTTTCAGCTTCCTTCCCCTCGTAACAGACGACTGGATTGGGGCATTTTTCAATTAAATCGGACCACGCGTACTAAATGGCATAACTTGGGAAACACTGGAAACATATCAGGTCCCCAGGTCAGATTGTGACGTCTATCAAAACGAAAGAAGAAGAAGTTGTGACCGCCCCCTCTCTCTCGCACCCCCTTCTCTCCCCCCTTAATCTCGCCCTCCTCTCTCCCCGTCCTCTGCTCGCCCCACACTCTCATCCCCATCTCACTCCCCCCTACCTCTCGCCCCTCCTCTCTCCCGCTTAATGTGACGCCCTCCGTCTCTCACCCCTCCTCTCTCCCCCTCTCTCCCCCCTCTCTCGCCCCCTCTCCCCCCTCTCTCCCCCTCCTCTGTAATGTATTCACAAATGTCTACCAAGCACAAACAATTAATCAAACCTTGGGAAAAAACAGCTTTCAAACCCTTGGGAACAGCTTTTCCCTTGGAAAATTCAAACCTGGATTAATTATAATTTGAACAATTAATTCAAAACTTGGGAAAAACAGCTTTCAAACCTTGGAAACACTTGGGAAACAGCTGAAACGGATGAAGAACGATATCAAACTTGAAAAGCACATACTCAGGTCCCCAAGCGTCGATTGTGACGTCATACACAAACGAAAGAAAAGAAGAATGTGACGTCAATCGTGCAAAAAAAAAAAAAAACCATTAATGTGACGTCATCGTGATGTATAGCACCGTGTCCTGTCATTGGTTGACAGACGTTATTGGTCATTATTGGTTGACAGACAAATATATA
This sequence comes from Eptatretus atami, assembly GCA_035128595.1. Lineage (NCBI taxonomy): Eukaryota > Metazoa > Chordata > Myxini > Myxiniformes > Myxinidae > Eptatretus > Eptatretus atami. The sequence goes on from CM068958.1 coordinate 135,638,434, forward strand.
GGTCGTGTTATTGTTGACAGACATTGTGGTTCATGTGTAATCACGTTATTTTTTTATTACTGCAATATTGTGCTATTATTATTATTATTATGAATATGCTGTTATGATTATTCTGAGATATCTTTGGGAAAAAAAAATGGCATGATAAGGTGGAACGACACTTTAGCTGCGATATATACACCTCTCCAACACTGAAAAAAGCAATAAAATGGCCGTAACTTGGGAACCGCTCGTCCGATTAATATCAAACCTTGAAAAGGCACATCCGCGGGTCCCCGGCAATATTCCTGGCAAGTTTCAATCAGATCGGACCGGCGGTCGTCGAGAAACGGCGGTCGCAGACAAACAGACACACACACAGATGGAATTATAGATAGATAACCACTTTAGCATTTGTAAGAAAGCACACAGTCGAGCAGACAACACGATGTTCATGAAAGATCAACGATCTGTGAATGGGTTGCTCTGGCCAACGGAGGGAAGAAGAAGAAGAAGAAGAACCAGAAGAGGATGAAGAAGAAGCATAGGGGAGGAAGAAGAAGCATAAGAGGAAGAAGAAGAATCAGAAGAGGAGGAAGAAGAAGCATAAGAAGAGGAAGAAGAGGCATAAGGGGAAAAAGAAGAAGAGTGAGAGGACACACTAACACGCTGCACACGTCGATGAGATTACAAAATACATTTCCGAGACTAAGATTTTTTTAAAAATCAAAACTTGAACTCAAGGTGGAGCCGAACGAGGACGAACACGTCACGTTTTGTATCCCACGGATATGTCGGATCTGGATTCGGACCTGAAACGAAATCCAATTGGTTTGTTCGTGTGAAACACCCAAACTCTCCACCAAATTTCGGCCGAATCCGTTCATAACTATTTGAGATTTCCTGTTCACACAGAGACACAGACACACGGACACGTGAAAACATGACGTCCGTCCACGTTGCCTGGCCGAGGTAATAACGGCTCGAGACGTTGACAGGTATGTTCATAAACCCAATGGTCGACAAAACGAAGCAAACTAATCTCATCACGGACTAAAAAACGAACACCGACCGGTAAAAGCGTCACTCGTTTCATCGAGACGGGACGTGTCCCGGTTTAAAGGTGTTCCGTGCTCACCTGTCTCCCCAGGCAAGTGTCACGATCGCCCAGAGCGCGAGAGAAGCAACGAGGAAAACCAACACCGGCGGAAGCAGCAGCCGAAGGGACATCGTCATACTGCACCGTCCGGACACGGTCACGTGACACAGGATGAGGCGTTTCTGACGCCGATAGAGATAACAAGTAAAATCCGATAACTAAATTATTAATCAAACGGGAGTGACTAACGAGACTTCAGACGGTTGTTGTTGTTCCTTTCGATTTTGATTTAAAAAAAAAAAAAAAGCGATATCAAATTAACGCAAGGAACCAACGATGCGAGGCATGCGAAGCTTTACACCGCCTAAGAAAATTAATTGTATTGTACGATCGGCTGTGAGACTCAACCGTCAATGATTACAAAATAATTTAATATTTATATAACTGGCAGTGACGTCGTCCTCTATAGACATAAAACACTTCCTTCGTAATCTTTTTCATAAACACCAAAATCATAATACTGACGGACAGACGTGTCTGATTGTGTGTGACGTCACAAATATTGAGATCCGCCATCTTTGTAACGTGTGTTCACCTGTCAGGAGTGCTGTTGTGTTGGTGGGGGGTTGTGTCAAGGGTGTGTGTGTGGTTGATGTGTGTGTTTTTTTAATCCAAGCCCACGCCCCTCCCTCTTGGGGGGGGGGATACAAAAAACTAAAAAAGTACAAAAAACACTTTATTTAAAAATAGAAATAGCATTTCTTCTTTTGATCTTGTGTTGATGAATTGGTGTCGTGTTGATGTGGCTGGCACAGGCCGATGGCTGAATGGCCTCCGCGTGAGTCTAAATTCCTCGTGTTACTCCACGTGCCCAGTATATTGTGACGAGCGCAAAAGAGACTTTATTTTTCCGTTTCCGCTCCTTACGGGGTGTGCTCATGACAATCCAGCGCAGTCCATTACATCTTACCATTTTACAAGTTGTCGAAAACAAACTATTACAACAATAATACACGGAGTTTCATAACAATCTGAGTGATCAATTTGTATTAACATTAATAACACAAAACAACTTAGGGTCATGCAATTCAACTCGGTCTCCTCGACCCCATCCGTCATCATGCCTTCCCAATATTTTGTAAATTTGCCTTTCTGAGCTCATAATTAACGTATCAAAGAAATGTCACGTGCCAATTTTATGAGTCGGCACAACGTGTCTGTGACTTCTTGTAATAATGGGCTGTCGAGTTGGGATAGTGTCAGGGCGAGTTGTGTTTTGACGACGCGACTGCTCGGCCACATCTTGTGCGACATCGTCATTTTGAGGACATTGAGGGTGTGTGTGTTTTCGTGTTGGGGTCAGTCTGGGAACAGGGAATCTGTGCTTTTCGGTGGGTGTCAGTTTGGGAACAGGGGGTGTGTGTGCTTTCGGGCGAGGGTCAGCGTGCTCCTTATTACCTACGTCTGAACGATGTAGCTACGTGGTGTGGCATGCTCATGAAGGACCTGCCCTGGGACCCATTCCACATCTGTTGCTCGAAATCGAACCGTCTGACGAGTCGGAAGTGCGGAGTGCTGATTACCACTTTTTGCATCGCCGTATGCCTTTTGATTTTGTTGCCTGGCTAGCAATCTATCTAGAATGGGTGGGACGACATGCGGTTTGAGCAGTTTGACCGAGGTGGGAAGTTTGCTGTTTTACCAGCCGGCCGTTCAAAAGCTCTGCTGGGGCAAAACCGTCAATACCATCAAGAGGGGGTGTTGCGGTATTCTAATAGTGCGAGGGTGTGGGTCTGTGGATTTTTTTCATTAGCGACTTCACTGTCTGCACAAACTGTTCAGCCTGCCCGTTACTCTGGGGAAATCGTGGGCTCGAGGTGGGCTGGTCGAACTCCCATTCCTCGGTGAAGCATTGGAAGTCTCCACATTTGAATTGACGAGCATTGTCAGTGACGATGAGATCGAGCATTCCCGAACGTGCAAAAATGGCTTTGAGCTCATTGATCACTGAGTGTGCAGTGAGGTCAGCCAAGCGCTGAACCTCGGGGAACTCAGAGTAGTAATCGACTACAATCAAAAAATCGTTTCCATCCTTATGAAACATGTCGGCAGCAAGCTTTGACCAGGGGCGGTAAGGTATCAGATGGGGTAGTGGAGGTTCTGCTGGCTGTGCTGACAAATTGGGCACTTTGACACTGTATCCTCAATTTGGCCATTGATTACCCAAAGTTTATGATTCCTCGATTGGACAGATTCGGATGAAACTTGCCAGAACAAAATAGCGGTAGTGGAAGTGCGGACCGAGCTCCCTTGACAACGAGGTGTG
>CM068958.1:135665768-135683617 GCA_035128595.1 Eptatretus atami
AATAGTGGCTGGTAAACCAGCCACTCGGGTATATGGAGGTTTGAATAGTGGCTGGTAAACCAGCCACTCGAGTATATGGAGGTTTGAATAGTGGCCAGTAAACCAGCCACTTGGGTATATGGAGGTTTGAATAGTGGCCAGTAAACCAGCCACTCGGGTATATGGAGGTTTGAATAGTGGCTGGTAAACCGGCCGCTCGGGTATATGGAGGTTTGAATAGTGGCCAATAAACTAGCCACTCGAGTATATGGAGGTTTGAATAGCGGCTGGTAAACCGGCCGCGAGGGTTCAAAGGGTTAAGAAGTGTTCCAAGGAGTTTGTATTCTATTTGAAGAGGAGCAGTATATTAGTCTGTACACTCCAGAAACAAACATGCCATCAGTGGAAGCTGAAGTTAAGTTGTCATGTAAAACCAACACAGATGTCTGAAATGACCATTGCAATTGGCAGTGAGGTCAGCCTACAAATTTACATTTTCACAAATGGCCAATTACTAATGAATGTGGCCACCATTGACTCCAAATACAAGGTTGTATACATTCTTGTCATCAACCAAATCAGACGATGAAGCTGTAAGTGTTGGATTTTGTGGCATTCTTCAACCATGGCCTCTTCTAATTCATCAAGAGACTGTGGGCAGACCTCACAGCCACAAACATGCCTCCCGGGGATATCCCAGATATGTTCAATCCGATTTAAGATGTATAATGGAAAGTGTTACAGTGCATATTTTAAGTGTTGTATGTTTACATATCCAGTCTAATAACAAACATTCAAAACATGTTTTTGTGAATGCATATTTTCCATATATTCACGATTGATATTTTTCATACTGGTGTAACTCGAAACCACCATTTCAGAAGAAAAAAAATGTCCGTTCATGTTGGTTATCTAAAATATCCAAAAACAAAAGTCGGTTAGCATCGCTCCCTCAGCCAGGTGAGGGGTGGAACTTGGAATGTGCATAAATCGAGCTCGTACTGCTCACTCATTCTTCATGAAATTGTGGTCCTGAAGTTCAGTATATACAGCATGTGCACAGTGTGAATAGGCATTGTCATCAATTAAAATATTAAAATGAAAAATTAGTTTCATAGGCTAAATGATAGTGTCAGGTAAGCTGAAAGGACAGAGATCGAGACCTCATCTCACATATTATTCTTTGACTGACCTTCTGGTGATGATGTGGAGAATGTGGAAGAAGGAGTGGGGGAGCTTTCAGGTACTGTGGACACCGCCAACACCACGTAGCTCCTGGTTGTCGTCCCTAACAAAGTCCCATCATCTTGTGTTTCCGTCTCCCAGTGCTCTCTTTCCACTTGGGGCCTGTCTGAGGCCTGTCCCTCTTGCTGAACTTCCCTTCTGCATACAAAGTGTAAAACTATGGAATTCTTCATTGCATTTCCAAAATAATTGCACCAGAATAGGTTAATGATAAAGTTATATAAATATGGACCAAAATGTCCAGAGACTAACTTTGGACTGTATGTATAAAAGTAATTGAGGTACAATGGGTTTCCATAAGTAGAAAGGAAGGGAAACAAAAAGCAGAAACAACATCTGTAGTGAGAAAACAGCACGACAGTACAGAAAGGGTAAATTTAATGCATTCTACCGGTAATTGTTTTGGCAGATAATAATCTACACCAAGACTGCAGTGCTGTTCATGTAGATTTAAAATACCGGTCCTGCTTTGGAAGAACTTCAGATAGATTTTGTGCAAAAGACATAGGTTATTCATCAGGTACGCAGAATGTTTAAATAAATTTGAATATGCATTGGTGTCACCGTTGAATTTTTTTTTTAATATCCTGTGCAGTAGTCAAACTGTTTATCTATGTATGCGAGTATAAACCACAATGTCTCTCTCTGGCTTTGTTCCTTATGCACGGTTATGTCTTTTAAGTTACAACTGCAAAACTCTGGGTGCAAAAGGAACATTGGCGATGTGATAGTGGCTTCACGCGTAGGGGGAGGAGCAGAGGGCGCGTACATTTTCTATGTAAATGTGTCCCGTGTAGTGCCACCTTATGGTGGTGGCAGAGGGTATTACAATTTCCTTTTTGAACTGGGCAATGTTGAGGTTAAAGCACTCCTCACACAGATAAATTTGGCCTCCTTCCCTCCCCCCCCCCCCCGAAAAACCGGCGCCGTCCTGCACAGCCCTCGTCACTTGTTCGTGCCGACCGACACTCTCCTTAGCGGGAACGAGTCACGCCCGCCACACGGACGGGGGCCGGGGGGGGCAAAGGTTGTGGGGGTCGTGGAGGGGGTTTAAGCACTCTACATGCAGTGGGTTACCACACTGATTGTCCTACCTTCCTTCTGTTTCGTTCCTGCCAAAATCCTTCTGGCAACACCAGACAACTAATGTCCGTCCTTATGGAGCGACGGGATCGGCCCTCTGCTGGCTCCTATACTATGAGAGAGCGTTCGCTTGTCTGCTGGTGTTGCGTATGAGTTCCTTCACAGAGAGGCTGAAAGGTGTCTTCTGTCAACTATGGTCCTATGTTATCAAGTGGAGTCTGGGGGTGGGGAGCCGGGTGGTCTTAGGCCGACCAAACAAAAAAATGAAAACAAGAAAAGTGACTTTGGGCGATTTTTTTTCTTTTAATCCGCGCTCGTGTGGTCGCTAGGGGAAGCGAGTAAGACCCTATGGCGTTTGTGGGTGTACGGAAGTGTTTTAGCCCCACAAAATATACACTGGGCAACACTGGGCGACACCAGATTACCCCTGCTGACTTAATAACTAGTACATGCCGTATGTGCGTGGTAGTACGTGTGTGGCCGTGCGTGAAAAAAACTTAAACCGCGTGCCAGAAACAACACCACACAGGCCGTTCCTTCGCTCTCTGAGTAACGACGACTGGATTGTGGGCATTGTGTTTATCTATAAATGCGCAATGAAATCGAGAAATTAGAATACAGTAAAGTCATCACTATCCGGAAGTCCGTACGTTGTAACCGTAATGGGGACGCCACACGCTCTAACTTGGCCATAACTTGGGAACCACTGTCCGATTAATTTCAAACTTTTGAAGAGCAACAAACAGAATTGCTGGAATTATAGATAGAGAGAAGATTAGATACTGTGGTGCAAAACGCCAAGCAACGTGTCTGTCATTGGTACTAAGGCGCCCTTTCACCATCGACCACCCCACGCCCACGCGCACGTGTCCTGTCATTGGTTTGGTAAATAAATGGCCATAACTTTGGGAACCACTTGTCCGTTAATATAAAACCTTGAAAAGCACATCCTCAGGGCCCAGCAATATACCGGCAGTTTCAATTATAGATGGACAGTGTTGTCGAGACAGCGGGTCACCAACAGCCAGACCTCCATCTACTCCACACGCACACTCACACACGGCAGACCAATCCATCCACTCACAACACTCACACACGACCGCGACAAAAGGGCACACACCCACACCCGTCAAACAATGCTGGATTTAATATGATAATGTAAATGGAAGCAGTCACATCATCATCAGCCTGTTTTTGGACCATTACAGCATGAAGGCCTCCCTTAACTCATGTCGGGGTACTGGCATACTGATTACCACACTTGCTAAGTTTGGGTTGGTGAAAGTGTTTGGGCAGGAATTTGTGATTTGTTCAGGGTGCTGATTATAACTTGCCTACTCTTTGTGAAAGACACCGTGGGATCATTAACGTCCACCAACGACCAGTGCTGGCAGATGGGTCCTCAGGCTCAACGTCCATCCGAGGGACGGCACACACATTGATGACTTGCCCTGCAAGTGAAATACTGTAGTGACAGTTAATAGTTGGGTCAAGATTCAAGCCCAGGCTAAGCAGACGGAGTTCAAAGGCGAGTGTGCATTCCTCTAAGCCTTGGTTTTTCAAACCCGGGGGCGCGACCCCAAGTGGGGTCGCCAAGCAAATTTTGTGGGGTCCGCGGGCCGTCCGCTTGCAGCGAAAAAAATTTTGTCTATTTCCGATCAGGTGTTCGCTTTTTACGGGATGTAAATATAACGGTTCGTATCTAAGTATGGAACGCAGGGGCGAAATGACGCTTGAAATGGGATCCGAGCCGATGCCGGGGGCGCTAGCTGGAGTGGCGGTGGTTGCAAATTTGAGTCGTTGGTGGAGGAACAATAGAGTGGTTTAGAGCTGCGGATGGATCCACTGGCCGCTCAGACTCAGGACTGCCATGCATTAACGGTCTATTACACTGTCTCCACGTACGACTTCGAGACTTATTTGTGGCATCACGCTGTGCACGGTCCACGCCACAAATCTCGAGAACGTTTCTTAGCCAGGAAAATTTCCTAGACGTTGGATTGTTTAGCGTATTGGTGATGGTAATAAAGTGGGGCAACAGGAGGAAGACCTCCAGTGGTGTGATTTTGTTTCGAAGTGCTTTCCTACGGAGTTCTATGGATAGACAAAATAAGTTGCAGGAGCACTCTTGATCTACAAACATGTGGCCTTATTCAGGATAAGGAGCGGAGAGCGTTTTGAGAGCAGAACTTCTGCACTTCAAGATACGCGTCTTGACAGAGAGGGTACAGTGCACAGAGCCCAATTCTTTCGGGCATTAGAGCCGTCAGTATCCGAGTGTCGCTCCCATGTTGCCAAGACTAAAAAGCCTCACTCCATTGCGAATAACTCGTGCTGCATGGTGCAAAGGACATGGTACTGCATGCCTGATGGTTGGGGAGGAGCGGCGAGAGACTGGCAGTTATAACCCCATCTCTGACAAGCATCGACCATCCAACGAGATTGAAGATATGAGTCTGGACGTAACGGTCAGGTCGTACAGAAGATCAAGGAACGCGCGTGGCAGCCCATACAGTTGGACGAGTCCACTGATATCGCATCGTACAGGCGCAACTCATCGTCTGGGTCCGCTTCATCAAGGCTGATAACTTTGTCGATGAGCCTCTGCTCATCAAACCATTGAGGCCACCACCAAAGGCGAGGACATTTTGGGAAGAGTAGAGCAGTTTATCCGTGACATGGAATCTGGAAACTTTGAAAGTTGCCTTCGTGTCACAAACTAGACGGCGTGGCCAAGCATGTGAGGAGTGCGTTTCTGGAATATGCGAAGGCTAAATTTCTTGGAAGGTGGCTCATCAAGCTCCATGGTACACTGCATGATTCCGCGAGAAGCGCTCGCCTCTCGTAGCTTTGCCAGAAACCTTGCAGAGCGCCTTGCCTCAGAAGTCCGGTAAGAAATGGTGACATCACATCAATCGTAGCGGCCCATCAGCACTAGGGTTTATTTTCAGGTCTTATTCCCTGCCAGAGAATGGGACGTCGACCCATAATAATTTACTATTCTTACACTAAGTCCAAGATGGGTTATCTCAAGGAACCTTCTTCTGCGGCGTGTGTTTAGCGACGCTTCACAACGAATGAACTGAACGACGTCTCCTACGCACACAAGGGAAAACGGGCATGGGTAGCGTTGCTTGAGTCGGACCATTGCTTGAGTCGGATCTTGGGTGGGATTCAGAGAGGCTGTCAGAACTGTGGCTATCTCGTTGACATCTTTGAATCGGTCTCAATGTCCTCAACGCGCTCCCTCCAAGCCAAAGACGGCCAAACGCTCATGATTTTTCACGACAAAATGAGCGGATTTCTGGCGACTCTAAAATTACTGGCAGACAAAGCAAGTTAAGCGCTTCAGCCTTTTCCCCGTCTGGTGAGCATCTAACGACCTGCCAGTACGATGACACTGAGCTCGACAGTCCTTCTGGGAGATAGCACGTCACCTTCGGGTCCTGCTCATTGAAACAGTTCGAGCACTATTTCCCTGAGCTGGATGTGCAGTCTTTTCTGTGGTTCGGGGACCTTTCACGCTCCACTGGACTCGATTGCTGATGAAAGATGATACAGCACAGGGAAGAGCTTGTACAGCTCCAGCAGGATTCAGGAGCGCAGTTCTTGCACGGACGAATTCGTTGTCGACATCTGGTGCAAAATGCTGCCGTCGTACCGACCCTGTCAGGCGGCGCCATTAAGGTCTCATGCATATCCTTCATCAACTTTGTGAGCAGTCGTTTTCTCCACCATGGTGGTGATTAAAACAAAGTACAGAAATCGCCGAGAAATGGAGCATGATATGATCCTGCATTGTCATCTACTTCTCCACGAATAGAGAAGTTGGTTTCTGATAAACAGGCTCATCCTTCTCACTGATATATCTAAATGTCATTCGGACTAAACTTCTGAAACATTCAACTGTACATTTGGATACTGTCGGCTATTCTCCGTTTACTCGTCTATGAAAACATGACGATGGTGAATAAAGTAAACGAGAAATGTTCTTGGTCATATGAAATCTTATCTTGTATATTATGAATTGGGTTTTGAATTTTTGGTCGCGCGATGTAGAGAGGTTCTGAAATTGGGTCGCCACTCAAAAAAAGTTTGAAAAACCACTGCTCTAAAGCAATCCTGCAGCCCCCTCCTACTCTATATGTACTGTACATGTAAATTTGAAGTGTGGAGCATGTTGTTGCCTCATTAATTATAATGTGGTGAAAGTTATTGCTTTGTATAATACGAAACAGCGCTATCGGAACAGCAGGTTTGACCTCAAAAAGCAGAATCAGAAAAGAGAACTGCTGTTTAACTGCCCCACCCAACCCCCTTCCAAATTAACATCATTGTAGAGTTCAGAAAGCTTCTCACAATGAAGCTACAGCTGGTATTTTCCATGTTATCTTATGAACCCGCTGTTTTGCATGGCAGCATGGACATATAGTATGACTGACATTCTTTTGGGAGGTTTGTCCAGTGCTGTTCAAGCTGTGCTTGCCAAGGCATTGCTATCACATCTGCTTAGCACCAAGTGCTGGTCTGAACCCATATCAGATTTAATGTCTTTCTGAACAACTTACATCTGGCTGGGTGGATCCCCGTTGCCAAATTTAGAGCTTTTTTGCTGCATATGTCATTTTGTTGCTGCTATTATTTTCTCTTGAAACATTTTTGTCCTCCTGTCTTTAATTATTGTTGTTATTTGTACACTGTACTCATTTTTGGAATGCTTGCTTACCCCACAGCAGGGCAGTTGCTCAATCATAGACTGATGGCAACAGACATCAGCCTATGATTGAGCAACTACTCAATCTCAATTTAATTTTATATTTTGAACACTACAGAACACAAATGAGAGCGTGAATCGGAACACAAACCTGCAGTTTAGCAGTACTTTAGCTTTGAATTTGGCAAATTGTACGGAATCTCATCCCAAGTGTGCTTGCTTACAGAGGGGTAAGGTAATTGTTTGAGTCTGTCTGTCTGTCTGTCTGCCTGGCAGTCAAACAAAATTGAAAATAATTCCAAACAGGAAACTTACTGTTTTATGGACATCATAACGGACACAAGCAACAGGCACGAATAACTAATTCAACGTGTGAAATAAGGTGGTGTGTAAAAAATGGTGCATTGACGGAGATAAACTTCCGAATTTATATTTTTTCTCCAGCCTTTAAAACCTAATTATATTTTAATTGATATATATATATATATATATGCATGCTATGGCCCACTGTAATTAATTTTTTTTATACATCGGATCAGAAGAAAAGTACAATGCGTATAGAAATGAGGATTTTATTATCACAAAAAGCCTGGGGAGCGGATGTGCAAGGACAGTGGTGGAGGGTGGGGAAAATATTTTGTGAGCATCTATATATTACTAAAACTCTCATCTTGTATTATATATATATATATATATTATATATATTACGTATGTTCCCGAATACAGCCAAACGGTACAAGATAGTGCAAAAATTTTAGGGCCACCTTACTCACCATTCTCCTGCGTGTGCAGTATCAAGTTCTTTCAAATCAGGCAACGAAAAAATTTATTAAAAAATCAATTCCCGATTCGTCAAGTACTTTTCGAGAGATTTGATCAATGCAAACAACCGAACAGCGGATAGTTCGCTGGAGCTATTTTTCTTTTTCTTGAAATGATTTTTTTCATCATCCGCTGTCACAACGGGAACCCAACGGGTTCACGGGTCGTCTAGTAGCTAATAATCCTCCCTGTCAGCAGCAGAGGTCAGTAAACCACTTGCACTGTGGTATGTGTACAGGTGAAAATTGTAAGTTGTCTCAACCCTCCTCCCGCAGGGGGTTTTCTTTCTTCCCATGTCCTGACACTGAGTACTATACCAATACATACGCAAAATTTGGTGGAGATCAGCCCAGCCTTTTATTTTGTTCTATGATTTTCAGACGTACAACATACATACATGTATCCACATAATTACCTTGTTTAATACAGTAGAATTACAAGGGAGGGGAATGAGAATGAAGATGGGGATTGAGAAGAACAAGAGGAGGCAGAAGAAATTGAAATACAGACAGACCATACTGTATCATCTAAACAATTAAAATAAATGTGGATAACCAAACATTTATAAGGCTTAAAAAATATCGTGATGGACACACTCACATTTTACAATGACTTAAAGAACATTGACAAGAAGCAGACAGAGTGTCTATGATTGATGTAACTTCAACCTGTGGAGAACCATTGTCCACTTGCATCCATTGTCTGTTTGTCTGTTTGTCGATTAGAAATTCTCTTCCAATAACATTACTTTCTGCAAAAACAAAACAAAGCATACAAACAAGTGCCAAGATCAGATACGACCAACATTTGTCACCAAGTAACCTTCAACAAACATTATGTCAAAAATCCTGTTGAAGGCCACCCAGTGACTGAAATGTTGGGCACATGCCTCGTCATTAGAAAAATTGGGCTTGGTTGATAGTACCTGCTACCATGTTGCATAATCTGTACACAGTGTCCTCCAAACTGCACTTATCTTTTCTTTCAAATCTATGACTACTAATACTACTGCTTTAGTGACCCAAATGAATCCCACCTTCTTCTGGGGTCAGCTGCATGCTTTTCCCCTCTCCAAACCCCTATATTCTGATGATCCCCACTCTGCACCCCCACCTCTAACACATCTCTCTCCAACTCCTCCATCCACTTTCACTTTGGTCTGCTCATTCTCCTGCCAACTGCATCCATGTCAAGGGACTGCTTGGCAACATCCCCCTCCTCCCTCCTGAGCACATGGCCCAACCGATGCACACATAAAGGCACCACGAGTTACTGAAGTCCCTCCTTAGCCACCAGGCAAACGATTTGGTGCCTGATAAGACAACATGCACCAAATCATCTGCAATCGACATTCCCCAAGGTAACACTCTTCTTGGTCACTCATTCAACACATAGATCACCACCAGACACAGAAAAAGCTTAAGAGTTGACCCTTGATGTAAATCCACTTTTATCTCAAATGATACTTGAGATGTATCAGTTGTTTATGCTGATGCATGCATATGTGGGTGCACCGGGGCATGGTGAAGGCGAGTCATGTGACCCGCCCATGTTCCGATGCTGTGCTGTGCTGCGCTGTGCCCGTGTCTGGATTAAACCTGTTGTTCCCACTTCAGAGTCTTAATCCCTGTCTATTGAGTACATTACAATACTGATTAACCACGGCTAGATCTGACGGATGTCTTATCCTCGTCATACATTGCCGTAACTATCTTTATCAGTCTTTCCAACACCCCTTTCTTCCTCAGACACGATATTCCAGATCGATAAACCCTTTCCAAAAAATTCCAATCTCTAATTTATGGTGAAGATAGCATCTGTTGTCCCTCTACCTCACGTAAGCCTAAACTGTATCCCATTACTCATCACCAACTATGATGGTCTATCATTCACTTCCTTTTCCAATCATTTCAACACTTGCTGCTGCATCAGTGGTTGATACAAATGTATTTCACATCATGTGGCCTTTGTTTCTTGTACATACATAGATGTTTGATTCTGTCGATGTTTGCTGAAATTATTGTGGTGATTTGGAAAATACCACGACTATATTGATTACAATTACATATGACATCGAGATTTATTTTTCATGTTGTTTTTTTGTTTGTTTGTTTTTAGATCCTCGTGGAGGATCTCAAGTCTTACTCACGTTGTTGTTCTCATCTTCTTCTGTTGGACTTTTTTGTTTCACAGCCTACAGTTTTCATCGAAACTTCTTGAAGCTTGACATATAAATGTAAAAATACCCTCGCAGACAGTAACCATCTCCGATTTTGAAAATTCCTCCTAGAAAAAAAGTTATGACGTCAAAATATCTCCGCTAATGGAAATCGCCTAAAAAATTATCTCCGAAACTAGGCAAGATTTTGAATTCTGTTTGCAGGAATCGAACAGGGCATTAGCAGAGATGAATTACCGCACATATGATACATCACTATGACCTCATAGTCAATTTTTATGACGTCATTCCGATTTTTTGACATTTTTTGTTTCACAACCCAGAGTTTTCATCGGATCTTCGTGAAACTTGCCATGTATATGCAGAAAGCCCACGCGCAGGCAGTAACCATCTCCGATTTTGGAAATTCTTCCTAGAAAAAAGTTGACGTCATAATATCGCCGCTAATGGAAATCGCTATACCATTATCTCCGAAACTAGGCAAGCTGTTTGAATTTTGTTTGCGGGAATCAAGCCGGGCATTAGCACAGATAATTTATTCGCAAACCAGATACATCACAATGACGTCATATTCGTTTTTATGACGTCATCATTAAAGGGACGAGGATCTTAGCTCATTCGAGCTTGTTTTACAACTAAGCACTGATAACAAATATCAGTGCCCACTTATACCATGAAAATGGTACAAAGTTGGTTTTTTTGTGTACAATGTCGAGGCTCGAGTAAGAGCTAACACAGAATGTAAAACAAGGGAAGCAGGAGACAAGAGGGGCAGGAGAGGGAAGCACAAAACAGTGGGGAACAGAGGCATGAGGAAATCTGTGGAAGGGAGAGGGATGGGGTGGGTACATGGGGTATACAAGATGGACGCTAAAGGGACTTTCAGGAAGGGAATTTGAAGGAGGTGAGTTTGGGGTGGATTAACGAGGGTAGAAATGATCGAGGATTTGGATGGGGGAAGATAAGAGGTGGTGGTGAACAGCTGTTTTAAAGACCTGAAGGGAACAATGGGATTGAAGAGAGTGTGGGAGTTTGTTCCAGAGGTGGGAAAAAAGGGGAATGAAAGAGTTAAGGTGAGCAGTGATTAGTGATTTTGGTAGTTTCACCAGAAGGGGGTTGCTGGTGGACCTTGAAGGCCCGACGGAAATATGGGGAGAACAGATCACAGACAGAGCAGGGGGTGGGGGGCAAAGCTGGAGAAGACACGGTAGAAGACAGAAAGACCACCGACCTGCCTGTGGTGAGAGAATGAGAGACACAAAGACTCAGCTTAATCGCGGGAGATACCAATGATCCGAAATGCCTTGGTTTTCACAGCGTGAAGCCGAGAAAGGTGAGAGGTGGGAGCACCGGACAAGAGGGGAGAGCAGTACTCCATCAGGCTGTGGATGAAAGCTTTGTTTGTGGTCAGGTACTCAGGTGTGCCAAGGAAGGACTTTGCATGATGGAGGATGCCCAGTCAGCGACTGGCTTTTGAGGACAGCTTGGAAATGTGGCTTTCCTAGGAAAGATCATGGCAGATAGTGAGATCCAGAAGATTGTTGAGAAAGTAGATGGGGGGTTTCCAGACGGTTCTTTCAGAGAGACATAGTGAGAGTGTGAGATTTGTCAGGATTGAAAGACATGTTCCACATGTTGGACCAGCTTGTGATTTTTATCCAGATCTGCAGAGAGTGAAAAGGCTGCTGCTTGCCGATCTGAGAGATGACAGATGGTACGGCAGAGGATGGAGTCATCAGCAAAGAGATAAAGAGGATTTTCCAGAGTCGGAGGTCAGCTGGGGAAGAAATGAATGGCAGTGTCATCCACCGGACGAGGACCATGCCTGCCAAGGCTGCAGCGATATTGTGTACCCACCCTCTTCTCCACGGGTATAGTTTTTGGTTACCTTTGGCTAAATACTAGCTCATCCACATTTTGATGGTTGCCGTTGGCTAATACTAGCTCATCCGCCTCACATTAAGGGTTCCACTACCCCTCTCGGAAACCCGAGTTACCACAAAACGGTCCTATCCAGATGGGTGTTTTTTAGGAGACACCATCTCCTTACTGGATGGCCATTGGCTCCTGAAGGGACCTCATCCACCTTTTGTCAGGTGTTGTTTGTAGTCCTGGTAGGGTATCACAGTCACCATCCCCACTAGCGAGCCAGTGAGGGGTGTCAGTTTAGTCACCGACAAGCCGACCAATCCGAAGTTTGTTTTTAACACCTTCAGTTTAAGTTCTTGTCAATTGTGTGAACAAGTGGTGAATGGTCAGTATGTTGCACACCATATTTGTGAAAATGTTTTGGTTTTTTTTCATTCTCTCAGAAGATGCAATAATTCAGAACCAATATACAGTAGCAGTGAAACGGGGCAATAAAACCAAATGTCAAAGAAGGAAAATGCCAAATGGCTAAATAAAAGGACTATATAAGTATATTATATTAATAGTATATATATATATATATATATATATATATGTATTATATATTCATGCAACCAAAATTTTGCGGCATTAATTTTACATGATAAGATTGCTACACATCAAGGAGGCAATAAAAAAGAAAAATGATGAATGTGAAGACATGAGAGACACAATAAATAGAACACGTAAATGCTACGTTTTGAAGAATTATTAAAATGTACTTAGACGACCGGTGAACCCGTTGGTTTCCGCGTTGTGACAGCGGTTGATGAAAAAAATCATTTCAGGAAAAAAAAAAATAAACAGAACAGATAGTCAGCGAACTACACTGGCTGAGGTTGTTTGCATTGATCAAGATTCTCCAAAAGAAGTACCTGCTGAATCTGGAATTGATTTTTTAATAATTTTTCGTTGCCCCGATTTGCACGAAAGCTTGATAACTGGCACACGGCGGGGCAGGAGAATCAGGTGTAAGTAAGGTGGGCTGAAATTTTTTGTTTCGGCTATTCGTGGCACTGTACGTTTTGTTTGTTATTTGGGCGGGACACTAGCATACATAGCATAACATAATACATATGCAGATACATACAAGATGAGAGTTTTAGTAAAATATAGATAGATGAAACAAACAAACTCACTCACTCTTGGGGGTGGTAGTTTGAGGCTCGGGGTGACGCTGAATGGCTGCCCAACCCCTCAGTACTAGTGAGGCTGGGACTCTCTGAAAGGCCAACAGAGGGGCTTGTACATAAACCCAGTGCTGAAAGGCGCTCAGCTAGGGAGCCTGGGCCAACCGGGCCAGATGGCGATGCTGAGCAAGGACCGTTGAGAGCTTCAAGCAGTGACACAGCTTCATACCCAGGTGGGATTGTGTCGAAGCACTTATAAAAGAAAGGACAGGTGAGGGAGAGGATGCCAGTGAGCAGACTGGACTTTTATAATGTTTGTGACAACTTTACCAGTCTCTTTTACATTTCTTAAACATCGAGAGTCATCATTACCTCATCACTGTGCGCTGCATGCGGTGTTAGTTTTGAGCTCCATTGAAGGGCACGGATTTGTAGCAGTCCACGGAATGCTGGGAAAAAGGGTGGATGATAGGGAACAAAAATAAACTTTCAAAGGGAGAAACAAAAACAGGGTGTCCATTGCTTTAGTTATTTCAACTCCACTGCCCCTCCCCGCCCCCCCACCCCTGGCCAAACATCATTAATTGGGTGTTTAAAAAGAAAGAACTTGTACATAATCAGATTTGTGAAAACAATTTACAACAGTGTCAGTGTCGATTGAATGCTTCTGTCTGTCCTGTCTGTCTGTCTGTGTGTCCTCTCTCTCTCCTCTCTCTCCCTCTCTCCTCTCTCTCTCTCATCTCATCTCTCTCTCTCTCTCTCTCTCTCTCTCTCTCTCTCTACATGCTCTCTCTCTTCGGCTCTGCCCAACCAAATATTTCATAATCCGGAATCTGTCCCACATCAAATCTATCATCTCAGATGTTTACTTTGCCGAGTGTGCGCTTATATCGTCAAACAATCAACAACAACAACATTCCAACATCAACTATCATGCTCGGTGTTAGCCTGTGTGGCTTTATGGTCAGGGTGGTATGCCTAAGGTCGGTCCATGAAAAATCCTGAGTTCCAAAACCCCACTCCGCTGTTGAATAATACCAGTGAGGTTGACTTCTGCCTGTCATCCTTCCGAGGTCAGGCAAATGAGTGCCAGCAATGCTAGGTATTACACGTGTCGAG
The DNA here is from genome assembly GCA_035128595.1 of Eptatretus atami. NCBI lineage: Eukaryota > Metazoa > Chordata > Myxini > Myxiniformes > Myxinidae > Eptatretus > Eptatretus atami. The sequence continues at coordinate 135,679,948 of CM068958.1, forward strand.
TGCGACCCGTCCATGATGTGTCCAATAGCCAGGCAGACTGCTTCGGCTAGCACCAGCTACTGCACAGCAGTATGTTCCCGATGGTATGGATGCATAATCTCATGTCTACCCTCATAATATTTGAGAGAGACATTGGGAAGTTGTGAAACTTTTTTCGGCCACAATCTTTAATCCTCAGAAACTGCAACCTCAGAGCAATTCATAAAACATGTTGTTAAACTGTTTCGAAATGGAATATTGCTAAACTTTAAAAGTTACTCGGATTCTAGAGCGCATGCCTCCGCCACACAACCTATCAAGTTAAACATATCGGGCGCCAATGCATTTTGAAATACCAGCTACAAGGATCGTTTTTGGCTGGAGTGGTGGTGAGTGGAGTATTACCCCCCCCTTACCCTCCAGCTTTTTAACTAAATTTCGGGGAAATATGTTTTTAAAGCATTTTGACATTTTTTTCTTAATTATAAGACCAATGCCAAATCGTCTGTCGCGTTTTAGTACAGACATGAGGTTTTTTAATAAAGTCCTAATTTTAAATGCGGTTTATTGAACAATGCCCCCCCCCCCCCACTACTCTCCACTCACCCAAATTTATCGCAAGTGCTTGACACTCAAACCAAAAAATCGTTCTATAGACCGCTTACCTTCAATTTATGCATAAAACTAAACTTTTGCATCCAATTTGAAATGACTGAGTGTCCAGCTACCCACTCATTATGGACGGTACGGACAGAATGACACGTCCATCGCGATAAAGCTCCCCGGAAACGACGTTCCAGGTGAGCTAAAAATCAACTTTAAAATTCTAGTAGTCGGATCCGTCCGTGTAATCAACCAAAATCTAATCAGTTCGTACTTGTCACACACCCATTCTGCCCACAATTTTTTCAATCCGAATCTGTCCAACACCTTTTGAGATACCTGCAACAAAACAACGCACAAACAAACATATACCAGTCGCGTGAAAACATAACCTCCTTCCACCTTTTTGGTGATGGAAAGTTTCATAATATATTTTTTTTTGTATACATTGGTTGAGCTCGTATGAGAGCTAACACACAAACGCATCAGCAAAAAAGGGGGGGGGAGGACCATGGTACACAGGTGTGAGAGGGAAGGACATAAACAGTGGGGAACATGGGAATACAAGATGGACTTACACGGGGGCTTCAGGACCCATTAGCAAACAAAAGACCTTTTGGAAGGAAAGCAGGAAATGTGAAGGTGGGATGGTGTGGCAATTACGGGGGTAAAAAGATCGTGTTCTGGATGGGGAAGATAAGGGTTGGTGTGAAAAGCTGTTTTTGAAAGACTTGAGGAGATGGGATTGAAGAGAGTGAGGGAGTTTGTTCCAAAAATGCAGGAAAAAAAGAGGAAGAAAAGAGTGAGGTGACAGTGATTTTCATTTTTGGTACGTTTTATCCAGATATGGGAGTTGTTGCGGACTTGAACGCGCCCTGCGGAAATATGGGGGGACATATGCAGACAGAGCACGGGGGGGGGGGGGTGGGGGAGGGTGAGACTGGAGATGGAATGTAGAAGACAGAAAGGACCACGTCCCTGCTGTGGTGAGAGAACGTGAAGGGGTCAAAGGTCTCGGCCTCACCGCAGAAGATCACCAATGATCCGAAAATGCTCTTGGTTTCTAACATGCATGAAGCCAAGAAAGGTGATGAGGCAGGAGGCAATCATGCCAAGCGAAGGAGAGCAGTAACTCCATCAGGCTGCGGACAAAGCTTTGTAATGTGGTAATGAGCTCAAGTGGGCCGAGGAAGGACTTGCAACACCGGAGGATTCCCCAGTCGGCGACTTACTTTGAGGCGAGTTTGAAAATCGGTGGCTCTCCCAAAGGAAACGAAATCATGGCAGAATGAGACCCAGAAGCTTGAAAGAAATGGACTTCTTCCACAGATTGTTGATAAGTAGATGAAGGGGGGGGGGGGGTGGGGGTGGGGGGGGTTCTAAACTGCTTTTGGATGAGGACAAAGTAGAAGTGTGAAATTTGTCCGGATTGAAAGACATTTCATCTAAGTGTTGACATTTGTGATTTCATCCAAATCTGCAAGAGAGTGAAGTAGCTGCGGCTTGCTCGGTCTGAGGGATGACAGACTGGTATGACAGAAGTGACGTCATCAGCAACGAGGATAAGAGGATTTTCCAGAGAGTGGGAGAATGATCATTGATGAAAAACCGAAAAAGACAGGGCCAAAACGCGTACCGTTGAGAACTCCTGCTGGACAGCGAAGAGGGGATGAAAGAGACGTCCATTTTGAGGGCCACACATTTGGCTGCAACAGGAAGAGGAAGTCGTCCGAACCATGAGAGGCAGATGGCCTTGATACCATAAGAAATAGAGTTTGGTGAGCGGCAGGGTGCCAGACGTCAAAGCACGTGATATGTCCAGGGATACGGCTCAGATTTCATGTTCATGGCATTGAGTACCTCCATCATTGTTGGAGAAGCAGAAGCAAACAATCAGGGTAGATGTGACCAGGATCTGAAACCAAATTGGAGATGATCGGAATAATCAAGCCATTGGAAGACGAGGAAGGATTTAATGGTCTGATAGCGTATGATGGATCCAATAACCTTGCTGAATGGATGGGAGGGCTGATTGGTCTGAGGTGCAGGGATTCTGTTTTTTGTTACCTTTTGATGTTTGCAGGGCGGCAATGTTTGCTTGATTTCCAAGCATAATTGGCAGAATGACCTTGAGCAGATGAGAGGGTGAATAGAATCAGAGAGAGGCGGAGCAATAGAGAGGAGTAGGTTTAGGACACGTGGGCTGGATGCCGTCCTGGATCCGGTTGCAGAATCTGAGTCGCAGGTTGATCAGCAAAGCTTCCACTTTCGTCCAGGAGAAAAGGACACAGAGTCCAGGGACAGTTGGGTGCGAGCTGGTAAGTGGTACAGAAAGCGATCGGTTTTCAAGACACATAGATTTGGGATTTGCAAAAAAAACCGAGTTTAGGGCATCAGCCTTTTCAGTTGAGGTATCCAGCAGTGCGGCATTTGAGTATAGGGGGAGATGGAGGGGAACAGAACACCAGAAACAATTTGGATTTAAGATCCACCAGGATGTAGAAGAGGAGAAGAGTTTAGAGTTTTGACATGAGATTGAGAAAAGATGTTGTTCTTCTGGCTCCCTGTGGGAGATACACACTGTTCCGAGCTTATGGAAGGAACTGAGATTACACTCAGTTGGCGTTTGCTTTCCAATGAGGCAAAGGCCAAGTTGTTTTGCAGGCAAGCTGCCCGTCGCCAACAAGCTTCCGGAACCATGGGCGGGAGGAAAGGGTAGGCCACTGAGACGAGATGCGGGATATTTGCATGAGGGAGAGCAAGTTACGTTGATAAAATTCTCTAGGACGAGTGTGATGTTGGAGAAAGTAGCCGATGCGGAAACCCAGTCGAGAAGTTTGATGCTGCTTGGAGACCCTGCCAGTCGTCGCAGTGAAATGCCAGACTCGACGGCACTGAGGCGGTTCTTAATAACAGCCAGAAGAGGATTGTCCACTTTGGAACAAGCACGTGGTTCAGAGAAGCCGATTGGAGCGGAGTAATGAACAGTAATATTTCAGGAAAATTTGTCAATAATCAGATCCAGAAGAGAATGGGTTAACCAATTGGTTGAAGATTGGGTCAGGAAGTTGACCGATTGATCAGTCCC
>CM068958.1:135691390-135704764 GCA_035128595.1 Eptatretus atami
CGACCCCGTTCCGACGACCGCCGGTCTCGATTCTCATTGAAATCTTGCAGGAATATGCCAGCTTCCTTCTATATATAAAGCTGCCTGTGAACATGTTTACATTTAATGTTAAAGAGTTGAGGTTGCATTTTCAAGTCTCATTATTAAGATGGTAAGGTGGGTTGTTTTACAAGAACCATATGTGTAAACATTATATTTTCAACCGGCTTATTCACCGAAAGGGTCATTATTAAATATATTTTTTAAAGCCGCAAAACCTGTTTCATTATTGTGGTGATATGAGTGTGATTATGATCTTCACTCTTCTTTGAATCACTTTCTGCTGTAATTGCTCCTCACTTATGAATTATATCATGTTAAGGACCGATTGCACTTCCTTATAAAACCTCCAGTGGAACAGCATTTCATGTGCAGGAATTTTGTCGCAATGGAAAAGAAAGGTTTTGGTTGGAAAAAACCAAAATTATGCATGATTAATGCATCAGGAAAACAGGTTATTTTTTGTAAGTAATTGACAAGATCTTTTTAATTTCATTACTTTTATCATTGAGATTGCCAAAAAAGGAACAAGAGGGAGGAAAAATGTTTCCTTATAGAGATACAGGTAGTGGAAACAAAAAAAGTGGAAACACCGATGTAAAGTCACTTAATGCTTAACCCGCTTTTCACTTTGCGCCCACGTGCGTCCATAAAAGGGCCCACGTTGGCCCACCACGTGCGGTTGGTACGGCGTGTATGCACCGTGGCATAGAGTCCACCAGCATCTGCAATTCTGCAGGAGGGATGCGGCACCATTTTTCCACGAGAAAGTCAATCGACTCACACCTGTTTGGTGGAGGTGAAAAACGCTGTCTCAGGCGTCGTTCCAGAATATCCATTAAATTCTCGATTGGGTTCAGATCTGCTGATTGAGAAGGCCATGACATATGGGTAACATCAGTGTCATGCTCATCAAACCATTGGGCGACCACACAAGCTCTGTGGATGGGGGGCATTGTCATCCTGGAAGACACCCCTCCCCAGCAGGAAAGAAATGCTGCAACATGGAGTGAAGATGATCACTCGGTACCATTAAGTAGCGATTGCCATTGACGTTGCCTTCTAAGGGAATGACTGCACCCAAACCATGCCAGGAAAATGGGCCTCACAACATTACAGAACCACCAGAACCCTTCACTGTGGGAACCAAGCACTCAGCGTTGGAGAGTTCTTTAGGTTGGCGCCATACGTGCACTCATCCATTTGTCGAGAATATAGTGAAGGATGATTCATCTGACCACATCACATTTCTCCACTGCTCAATAGGTCCATTGCTCGTGCTCTTTGCACCACTGGACTCGCAAACATGCATTGCCAGGTGTGATGAGCAGTTTGCGCACTGTAACCCGACTACGGTATCCCACTCTGTACAGTTCTCGGCGTAACCTCAGCAGATCGTTTTTGATGAAATTGGCTGCTCACGCACCAGGTTGAAATTTACAGTCAATTGATCTGCAGTTGCTCGCCTGCTTTGCCTTGCAATTCAAATTAATGCATGGATATCACTCTCCTGGAGTATGCGCTTCCGCCCACTGTTGCCCTTTGCTGATAATCTCTTTCCCTTGGAGTTCCATGCCAACATCCCCTTCGACATCATTGCTCGTGAAACATCAGCAAGTTGAGCTGTCTTTGTCACCGAAGCTCCTGCCAAACGTGCCCCAACAATCACCCCTCTTTAAAAGTCACTGAGGTCTCCTCTTGCAGCTATGCCAGCCATAATTATAGGCAACCAGGCCTGTGCAGCATTTTTATACATCACCCTAGGCATGCTGGGATGTTATTTGCTTAATAAACACATGGGCCACACCTACGTGGAAGCCGTTGCTTTCAATATACTTGGTGTCTCTCATTTTACCCAGGTGTTTCCATTTTTTTTTCCACTACCTAATATAAATCTCATACATGTCTTAAACTAAATACCATCAAACTTTCTTTTTTGGATATCTTTTGACAACAGGTATGCTTACAACTCACACATTAAGGTGCAGGAACCATGTATAAGAGATTATACAGCACAAGTCTTTCAACGTCACAACAATTTGTTGAAATCATTATGAGCTTATTGAATGAGAGGTGAGGAAGCAAGTAATGGGAAATATAGTTGTGCTGTGCTACTATTATTAAATGTCACTTAGAGAAAAGGCCTCAACAAACACAGGTTAGACAAATCAAAGGCAAATATGCTAAATCTGAACTTTCCTGTCAAATAATTAATTACAAATACAGTCAGAATTCAGAAGAAAAAAAAAAGAGATGGTTACCAAAAAAAAGGAGGTTCATATACAGTGGGGAGAACAAGTATTTGATACACTGCCGAGCAGGTTTTCCCACTTACAAAGCACGTAGAGGTCTGTAATTTTTATTCATAAGTACACTTCAACTGTGAAAGACGGAATCTAAAACAAAAATCCTGAAAATCACATTGTATGATTTTTAAAATTAATTTGCATTTTATTGCATGAAATAAGTATTTGATACATCAGAAAAACAGAACTTAATATTTGGTACAGAAACCTTTGTTTGCAATTACGGAGATCAGACGTTTCCTGTAGTTCTTAACCAGTTTGCACAGACTGCAGCAGGGATTTTGGCCCACTCCTCCATACAGATCTTCTCCAGATCCTTCAGGTTTCGGGGCTGTCGCTGGGCAACACAGACTTTCAGCTCCCTCCAAAGATTTTCTATTGGGTTCAGGTCTGGAGACTGGCTAGGCCACTCCAGGACCTTGAGATGCTTCTTACGGAGCCACTCCTTAGTTGCCCTGGCTGTGTGTTTTCGGGTCGTTGTCATGCTGGAAGACCCAGCCATGCCCATCTTCAATGCTCTTGTTGAGGGAAGGAGGTTGTTGGCCAAGATCTCGCGATACATGGCCCCATCCATCCTCCCCTCAATACGGTGCAGTCGTCCTGTCCATTTGCAGAAAAGCATCCCAAAGAATGATGTTTCCACCTCCATGCTTCACGGTTGGGATGGTGTTATTGGGGTTGTACTCATCCTTCTTCTTCCTCCAAACACGGCGAGTGGAGTTTAAACCAAAAAGCTCTATTTTGGTCTCATCAGACCACATGACCTTCTCCCATTCCTCCTCTGGATCATCCAGATGGTCATTGGCAAACTTCAGACGGGCCTGGACATGCGCTGGCTTGAGCAGAGGGACCTTGCGTGTACTGCAGGATTTTAATCCATGACAGCGCAGTGGTGTTACTTATGGTTTTCTTTGATACTGTGGTCCCAGCTCTCTTCAGGTTAATTGACCAGGTCCTGCCGTGTAGTTCTGGGCTGATCCCTCACCTTTCTCCTGATCATTGAGGCTCCACGAGGTGAGATCTTGCATGGAGCCCCAGACGCGAGGAGATTGACTGTTATCTTGAACTTCTTCCATTTTCTAATAACTGCGCCAACAGTTGTTGCCTTCTTCACCAAAGCTGCTTGCTATTGTCCTGTAGCCCATCCCAGCCTTGTGCAAGTCTACATTTTGTCCCTGATGTCCTTATACAGCTCTCTGGTCTTGCCATTGTGGAGAGGTTGGAGTCTGATTGATTGAGTGTGGACAGTTGTCTTTTATGCATATAAGAGTTCAAACAGGTGCAGTTAATACAGGTAATGAGTGGAGAATAGGAGGGCTTCTTAAAGACAAAACTAACAGGTCTGTGAGAGCCGGAATTCTTACTGTTGGTAGGTGATCAAATACTTATTTCATGCAATAAAATGCAAATTAATTATTTAAAATCATACAATGTGATTTTCAGGATTTTTTGTTTTAGATTCCGTCTTTCACAGTTGAAGTGTACTATGATAAAAATTACAGACCTCTACGTGCTTTGTAATGGGGAACCTGCAAAATCGGCAGTGTATCAAAATACTTGTTCTCCCCACTGTACAGGCTGGGACATTAGCATTGACAGTTGAGGCAAAATTGGGCTTCCATCTCTGCTATATCTGAAATTATTCTGCCTGTGAACACTTTCACAAAAGCTGTCAGTCTCCAGTCTCAGTCTCAGTCTCAGTCTCAGTCTCAGTCTCAGTCTCTCTCTCTCTCTGGTATATCCTATCATGTCTGTGCCCGATATACTCAGCCATGATACACTGAATCCTGTAATGAGGTAGTTGTGCTCAAGCAGGTTGCTTTTTCAACAAAGGGGTTTAACCCGACTGAGAGTAACTTTTTTTTATCACTCCAGAAGGCTCACACAATGTGTCCTTTCTTAGGTAGGCTTGAAAACCTAATCTTGAGAATCTCAAGACAGAACTCTCCAACCAGTCTCTTTCCTCAAAATCATGGTGGCACCTTATAGGTCCGTCTCTCGTGAATGCACACCCCTCCATCCACTTCCTCACTTCAAACGGCTTCACCCACACTCTGCTCCAGACAAGGCAAACTATCTCAACTCAATGTTTCCTTCCGATTCTCGTGTAACTAGCCCATCCTTCTCGGTCTTAATCCTCTACCCCCATGCTCACTTCCTACTGGACACTCTCTTGTTACTACCGGACACTCACCTGAGACAGTAGCGAAATTTCTGTCGAGCCTCAACTCTTCAGCATCAATAGGCCAAATTGGCATCAATGTCGAGTCCTGTTCTGCTGCTCTTACTTTTCCTCTGTCTGCTCTCTTCCACCTGTACTAAATCTTTTGCTGAATCCTATCAGCCAATAACACTTCCATTCATAAGAAATATCCTGTCAGCCAAGAACACTTCTATTCATGAGAAACAAAAACAGGTCCTCTCAATTCTAGACCAACTAGAAGGACACTCGGTGGAGTGCGTACCTCTGCCTTGCAACGCCTGATCCATAAGAACGTATCGGGCCCAATACATTTTTGAAATATCAAGTCATATATCGTTTTTGGCACAATCTCTCAATGGTGAAGAATCACTTTAAAATTTAAATAACTCTCGTATCCAGATCTGGATTGGGATCTTCATCAAAATCGAAACAGTTCTTCGTGGCCACACACCCAATGCGTCCACAAAGTTTCAACTGAATCCGTCCACAACTTTTTGAGATATCGTGCTACATATTAGTTGAGCCCTATCTCTCGATGATGAAGAATCACTGAAAAAATTATCAGATCCTGATTCGAATTTGGATCTTCACCAAAATTGAATCAATTCTTCATTGTCACACACCCGACCTATGTACCAAGACCAAGTTTCATCTGAATTCGTCCACCACTTTTTGAGATATCGTGCTATATATCATTTTTGGCCCTATCTCTCAATGGTGAAGAATCATTTTAAAAGTTCTCGTAGTCGGATCCGGATCCAGACCTTCACCAAGATCTAATCAGTTTGTCCTTGTCACACATCAAACCTGTCCACAAAATTTCATCCGGATCCGTCCACAACTTTTTGAGATATCCTATACACAGACAGACAGCCAAATAAATAAACAAGCAAACAGACAAACAGGGGTGAAAGCAAAACCTCCTTCACCTTCGGTGGCAGAGGTAATAAACTTCCTTCTAGTTATAAGCAAAATCAAGTAATCCATCATTGCTTCTAACAAACATCAAGTCTTTCCTGTTTTCAAACGGCTTGATCTCTGACCATCAATTTGGATTCCAGCCTTGTCACTCAACTTTGGATATCCTGCTCCTTCTTACTCAGCAATGGTTGGAAGCACTAAAACTCAGAAAATAATTCAGGACCATCTCACTGGACATTTCCTGAGCATTTGACTAGCAAAAGCCTTTGAATTCTGGAATGCTGCTTTGCTTGCCAAGCTCGCTGCCTGTGGCAAAACAACATGAACCTTCATACCTGACTTTCGAACTTCCACTCACACAATCAAGATGTTGCTATGAATGGAATCCTTTCTCCCTTCTTTCTCAGTAGATGATAGCCTTCCCCCAAGGTCATGTCTTGGTCCCAGTCTTGTTCCTCATTTTCATAATCAACTGATAGGCAGGTAGCAGGTATATCACTCCACGCTGATCTGTAATTTGATACATGCTGGCCTGACAAATGAAACGTCTTTCAATGCTGGTAAGTCTCAGTCTCACTCTATAATTCCGGAAGGATCATCAAACAAATCCATGTATCTATTTCCATGGTCATCCACTGGAAGAAGGTCAGTATCTTGAATTTCTAGGCCTCATCATTAGCCACGACCTATCGGTTGACTATCCTGTACAGTATATCAAAGCTGGCCTCCAGAGATATTCACAGACTGGACATTCTCCATACTTCCTAGTAATTTCTTGAAAAATAATAATGACTCAAAGCCTTTATCCAGAACTCAATGTAGTACTTCTCTCTACCATGGCCTGGAATCCCGACATCACATTAGTCTCTCCGAGACTCCAGAATATCTCTCTGTGTCTCTGTGTCTCTTTCTCTGTCTCTCTCTGTATCTCTTTCTCTGTCTCTCTCTGTGTCTCTGTATCTCTTTCTCTGTCTTCTCTGTAGTCTCTGTATCTTTCTTTCTCTGTCTCTCTCTGTGTCTCTGTATCTCTTTCCTCTTCCGTCTCTCTCTGTGTCTCTGTATCTCTTTTCTCTGTCTCTCTCTGTGTCTCTGTCATCTCTTCTCTGTCTCTCTCTGTGTCTCTGTATCTCTTTCTCTGTCTCTCTCGTGTCTCTCTCTGTGTCTCTGTATCTCTCTTCTCTGTCTCTCTCTGTGTCTCTGTATCTCTTTCTCTGTCTCTCTCTGTGTCCTCTGTATCTCTTTCTTCTCTTGTCTCTCTCTGTGTCTCTGTATCTCTTTTCTCTGTTCTCTCTCTGTGTCTCTGTATCTCTTTCTCTGTCTCTCTCTGTTATCTCTCTCTGTTCTCTGTTCTCTTTTCCCTTCTCGTCTCTCTCTGTATCTCTTTCTCTGTCTCTCTCTGTATCTCTTTCTCTGTCTCTCTCTGTATCTCTTTCTCTGTCTCTCTCTGTGTCTCTGTATCTCTTTCTCTGTCTCTCTCTGTTGTCTCTTTCTCTGTCTCTTCTTCGTTCTCTCTCTGTCTCTCTCTGTCTCTCTCTGTCTCTCTGTCTCTCTGTCTCTCTGTCTCTTCTGTTCTCTCTTCTGTCTCTCTCTGTATCTCTTTCTCTGTCTTTTCTTCTCTCTGTATTCTCTTTTCTCTGTATCTCTTTCTCTGTCTCTCTCTGTATCTTCTTCTCTGTCTCTCTCTGTATCTCTTTCTCTGTCTCTCTCTGTATCTCTTCTCTGTCTCTCTCTGTGTCTCTGTATCTCTTTCTCTGTCTCTCTCTGTGTCTGTATCTCTTTTTCTCTGTCTCTCTCTGTATCTCTTTCTCTGTCTCTCTCTGTCTCTCTGTCTCTCTGTCTCTCTGTCTCTCTCTGTCTCTCTCTGTATCTCTTCTCTGTCTCTCTCTGTATCTCTTTCTCTGTCTCTCTCTGTCTCTCTGTCTCTCTGTCTCTCTCTCTGTCTCTCTCTCTCTCTCTCTCTCTTTCTTCTCTCTCTCTCTCTGTCTTCTCTCTCTCTGTCTCTCCTCTCTGTCTCTCTCTCTCTCTCTCTCTCTCTGTCTCTCTCTCTCTGTCTCTCTCTCTCTCTCTCTCTCTCTCTTCTCTCTCTCTCTCTCTCTCTCTCTCTCTCCTCTCTCTGTCTCTCTCTCTCTCTCCTCTCTCTCTCGTCTCTTCTCTGCTCTGTCTCTGTCTCTGTCTCTGTCTCTGTCTCGTCTCTGCTCTGTCTCTGTCTCTGTCTCTGCTCTGTCTCTGTCTCTGTCTCTGTCTCTTCTCTGTCTCTCTCTCTCTCTCTCTCTCTCTCTCTCTCTCTCTCTCTCTCTCTCTCTCTCTCTCTCTCTTCTCTCTCTCTCTCTCTCTCTGTCTCTCTCTGTCTTCTCTCTCTCTCTCTCTGTCTCTTCTCTCTCTCTGTGTCTCTGTCTCTCTGTCTCTCTCCCCCCCCCCCCCTCCTGCTCTTCTCATGTTTTCCTGCCGATTCATTATCTTGCTGCATCTGTCTGTTGCCCCCACTGTCCCCACGGTCAGCATGTTTCCTTTTACCCTCTGTTATTTCACTCTTTCATCAACCTATATTTGTTATACATTTTTACCCCACGGGGTCGAAGCGCCACTTGCGTTCTCTCTTTCTTGTGGTACAGTTCATTTGAACATCTATTTCTCCATTATTCATGAACAGAATTCGATGAAAATTGACAGGCATATCCTCGACACATATGCGCAGGCATTAACTGAGCCCAAAGTGCGATTGCGGCCCATTTTGGCCCATTTTCTTAAAATTGATATTTCTCGGTTATTATTGAACAGAACCAAACCAAATTTGATAGGTATATTCTACTGGTCACTCTGCAGTCATTAACTGAGCCCAAAGTGAGATTATGGCCGTTTGGGCCGACAAACGGCTCTCTCGGCCCATTTTTAAAAAATTGCTATTTCTCGGTTGTTCGTAAACAGAACCAAACCAAACTTGACAGGTATATTCTCGAGAGCATTCCCCAGGCAGTAACTGAGCCCAAAGTGCGATTCCCGGCCCTTTGGGCCGAGAAACGGCCCTTTTGGCCCATTTTCTTCAAATTGTTATTTCTTGGTTATTAGTAGACGGAACCGAACCAAACTTGACACATATATTCTAGAGACCATTCTCTAGGCTAAACTGAGCCTAAAGTGCGATTCCAGCCCTTTGGGCCAAGAAACGGCCCTTTTGGCCCATTTTCTTCAAATTGTTATTTCTTGGTTATTAGTAGACGGAACCGAACCAAACTTAACACATATATTCTAGAGACCATTCTCTAGGCTTAACTGAGCCTAAAGTGCGATTCCAGCCCTTTGGGCCAAGAAACGGCCCTTTCGGCCCATTTTCTTAAAATTGTTATGAAAAAAAAATTAAATGCGTTGGGCATCAGGCGCAAATGATGATATGAAACAAGCCTCACTCTTGTGAAGTGTTCTGGTTTTTTTTTTCTGATGCGATGAAAATCTTACCGAATTTCAAAACTATCTGTCGTCCGTGCTGTCGCTCACTTGAGAGTTGTTCGAATGAACTCCCATGGGATATGTTCGCAATTCGAACTTGTTCTTTTAATCCTTAATGCATGTTTTGACTTGTAAATAAAATACTGGCATCAATTCACCTTTATATTTATAAACATATTGAAAAACATCATAAAGAAGTTAATTGGCAGGAAGTTTGAGGATGGTCTGCCAGACCTCCCTGTGGATCATGTACAATATAACCAGAATCTGATTCCAAAAATAGTAACTTTACATAGTGTGAGAATAATGGGTACCTTTGTGTGCTGTTTGCTTTTGTTCTCAATCCCATATATCTCTTGCAGAAGATAGCTCACCCCATCCACCTGGACAAGTATGAATTGCAGTACAGAATGATAAATCACAAGTTTATATCCAAATATGCCACTTTCATACTCTTATTGAGAGATATCCAGTGCCATTTCACTGCGGCCCAGAGTGCATTGTAAAATCGAGTTTTACAAACACAGTATTATACTTTCACTTACAATAGAAAATCAAAACTTTTATTAATCAAAATGTTTGTATATATATATATACCCCCTTTAGACCTTTACACCCTTTTCACCCCTTGGACCTCTGTTCTTCATTGCACAGCCCATGAGCCAGCCCCTAATACACAAATCTGAAAACACCCCAGCCATAATAATCCACCATAACTGCTATCAAAACGACCCAATGGTTTCAAATGAGTGTTCCAATGCCAAGCATAAAAGTAACATTTCTATATCAGGAGATGGCAGTACACAAACAATGATGCTTGCAGCCCAGTTAACCACAACGAAGAAGGGTACGTAGGGGCAGGGCCTAACAGCAGCCATTGTAGAATCCTGCAGGCGGTGTGGTGGCTCTCATACTGATGTTTTATCAGCTAAAGTGGCCCCCTCTAAAAAAAATAGTGAAAATCACTGCCTTAGACCCTTTAGACACACAGCACTCAAACACCCATAGTTTTCTTGCAATACACAGAGTATCCTCTTTTCAACAAGTAATGTGCAAACCCTTCGGGTGGGTACTGTGCTAGTTTGTACAGAATTTGCATGTTGAATTGGACTGAATTAGACCACCAATCAAAACCTCGAAGCATTTTGTTGATTTGAATTTCGTAAGTATCGTGCTATGCACAACATCTTTCTTGTTTGTTTGTCTGTCTGCGAGAAGGATATCTTTAAAAGTTATTGACGGATTCGGATGAAACATGGTGAATGGGTTGGGTGTGTGACAAGGACGAAATTATTTGACTTTGGTGAAGATCCGGATCTGAACCCCATAAATTTTTCAAATGAAAACTGATTCGTGCCTTCAGGTCACTTCATAAAGTAAAGAATATTTTTCTTTACAGCGGTGAAATCGGTCCCCAAATAAATTGAGACAAATGTTGTTTTTAATTCTGGCCTTATAAACACAATCATGACGGCAATACAAATGGTTAATCTATTATTACGGCTCCAAATACTAATGTCAACATATTTCAAGCAAAGATTTTAGGTTGTTTAATCAACTAATTCACTGTGGTTCATTTTTAGCCCGTCCTCCTTGTAGTGGAGACGTGGTTCCGCAATCACTTCTCTGTGTGTCTGTCTGTCTATCTGTGTGTCTGTCCAGGCCGTAACCTTTTTAGCATTTGAGCTTTTGTCATCAAATTTTCAACAAAGCTTAATTATGAAAATATGGAGAAGACAAATTAATAATTTGGGCAATAAGTCAAAAGGACTTCCGGTCTGGGTTTGGAGCGACGGCAGCTTCTCTCAGGGGTCTCTGCCGACTTTCTCAAAATTAAGTTTCCGGTCATTATTTGTCATGTTTTAACTGTTTATTTTCTCACCTACATGGTTGCTGTGTGTTCCTCATTTGGTTTTTTTTTTCAAAAATCGTGCTATTTTGTGAGTTTTAGTCGACCTTGTCTTATCGGGCTCCTTGAGGCCTACTCGTCCTTCCTGTCTCGGTGTACAATCGGTTATTTGTATTCTCTCCCTATTACCATCAATTCCTATTTTCCCTATTTTTCCCCAACGCCACCCACCTATCCTCCCCAAACTACACACTATGTTTCTTGTCTTAAATTTAAAAACAAACAAACAAAAAAACAACAACCTTTTCTTCCCCCATACCCATGAGTACCGATTATTATTATTCTTCCTCCTCCTGCTGGCAGACCATCTTTCTTCTATTTGAGCTGACCCACTCTCACCATTACATCACGATTTCTTCCTAAAACCTCCCACTCTCCAATCTTATCTAATCTTCAAAAATCCATCAAAAATAATAATAATTTTCCTTGTATCCTTCCTAACTATACACTTCCTGAAACCACGTGTCTCTCTCCACCCTCTTCCTGTTACTTTACATCGACCCATCAGCTTCACTCTGCATTTACCGATCCAAATTCCCCATACACCTCCACGATTTTACTTAAAACTTTCCTTTTTAGAATCTTACGCAATCCTTATTTATAAAATAATAATATTAATAAATAAATTCACTTTTACCTATACTCCCGCAACCGTGGTTGCGCAACTATACTCCGCAACTATACTCCCGTAGTTCTCCCGCAACCACGTGACCTGTTTACACCCTCTGGGTTTACCGATCCAAATTCACCATTCACCTCACGATCTTTTCTTCAACCTTTCTTTCACCTAATCTTATGCAATCTCTATCAAAAAATTTTTTTTTTTAAATATATATATATATATAATATATAATATAATATAATATAAGATCTCTTATAATGCTTCGTCTTCCTCTTTCACACGTGTGGTTCTCATTACTGTATCATAATTCACTACTCTTTTTCTATTTCAACATACTGCTCTCAATTAGACCTCTGCCTTCATACCTTGTCTAAATAATTCCAACTGTTACAACCTTTCTTCTCTCCATTCTCTTAATTCGCCCTTACTGCATCCCTCAAGAAATGTATTTAATCGCATTTCTGAAATAAAAATTAAAAAAACACAGTTTGCTATGAATGTTCCTTTTTCCAGCAATCGTCATTTTTTTCCAACTTCAATGCCAATTCACTCCTCTCACCCCTCCCTCTCAAAGCAACCGTCACACTCTTCCCCCTCCAAGCTTCCCTCTCACCTTTCTCAAAAACTCCCCCATCACCTTTCTCCCTCAAATCTCCCCTCCCCAGCTCCCCTTTCCCACCATTCACCCCGCTCACTCACCCTTCTCAAAGTTGCCCCCCCTCTCATCTACAAAGCTGCCTCGTTCGCCTGCCCTCTCTCCTCCATATCATCACTCGACCTCCTCAAATCCTCAACTGCCTTCTGCCCCTCTCTATTACTTTCCACTAAACCTCAACCCAGCAGCACAGAGCTTTTCTCCTCATCGCCCCCCCTCCACAAGCTCTCTGCAATCCCCACATCTTTCAACAACTCTCCTTACCTCCCTCCCCCCTCTCCTCCCTTGTCCTACCCTCCCCTACCTCCCCCCCCTGCACCCAAAGCTTCCTCCCTCCCTCTTAATGAAACATGTGGACCTCAAATTCTGGGGCCTTCGGTCAAACCTGACAATCTTTCCAGACAGGTTGCAACTGACAAACCAAACATAATCTGCCTAACAGAAACTTTCCTCACTCAAGACGTCTCTCACTCCCTAGTATCTCTCCCTGGTTACTCCCTCCTCCAGTATGACAGACCTGACCTCGACCTGGTGGAGGAGTGCTCTCTTCATCGAAAACTCAATCCTCACTCTCCATGCACTGCCCTCACTCCCCCACACCCCAGGAATACCTCTGCTATGGCTTCCCCTCCACTCCACCTCATGTTCATATATGTGTGCTATAGCCATCCAACAATCAGTGATGACTCCATTTACACCTCACAATCCGAAAACATGGACTAACTTCTATCCTCTCCATCCAACTCTCTCTTCCTCATATGTGAGGAAATCAATTGTCATCAGGCCAGTTGGCTGGGTGTGGGTACTCTCTCACCTGCCATGGCACTTCAGCAAAAGACTTCTGTGACTCATTGGACTGACTCAATCGGTCAACGTTCCTGACCCATCCCTGACTCTGTGTCCTTTCTTCTCGACAAGTGGAGGAGCTTGCTGTCAAACCTCAACTCAGATTCTGCAACCGGTCCAGACGGCATCAGCCCTCATGTCCGAAAAACCTGCTCCTCTGCTCTTGCACACCCCCTCTCTCTGTTCTACTAACCGTCTCATTTGCTCAAGGTCATCTGCCATCTGCTTGGAAAATTAGCAAACATTACTGCCCTGCATAAAAAAGGTGCTAAAACAGATCCCCGCTACTACAGACTAATCAGCCTTCTCCCAATCATCAGGAAGGTTATGGAATCCATCATCGCTTCAGACATTAAATATTTCCTCTTCTCCAATGGCTTGATTTCCGATCATCAATTTGGTTTCAGACCAGGTTACTCTACCCTGGAT
>CM068958.1:135722123-135737552 GCA_035128595.1 Eptatretus atami
AGTAATTTGCACCCCCCACCCCCCCTCATTATTCACACATCCTTGTTTCCTCCTCTACCATTCAACTCTCTTCGACCAACAATCAAAAAATAGTGCTCAAGAAGCCAATTTATAGATAAGTCCAATACCAAAAGATTTTAAAACACACACCAACTATAGACCTGTGATTATATTATTATTATTACTGTTTTATTATTATTAGCTTATCTGGAATTTAAATTCCAGATAGGGTATTGTCACCGCGCACCACCATCCGCCGTCTGTCCATCCCCTCCTATTTCAACTCCTCTGGCCAAACCGCCGGCCGATCCGGCTGAAATTGAAAAGCTCATTCCGTCACATGACTTTAAGTGGTCAAAATGGCTGACTTAATAAATTTCTCAAAAATCTCTCTTCCAGAGCCACCAGTCAGAATGCCCCAAATTTGGGTTACACCATTCGGCCAGGGTAGGATGTTAAATTGCGAAGGGCTTGTAAGCAAGGTATTATGTACACATTTAGACACGGGACCAAAAAATGAAAGTCATGTATGATTAATGTTTTGCATATCATTTGTTAGCCAACATCATGGGGTTCAGGATCTATTTGGGCAGAGCTTAATTCTTCCTTTCTATTGCTCTGACAGGGTCAAAGTTGGTTATCAATTATCTGTATCAAGGAACCACTCATATCATTCTAAAATGACTGATGGCTTAGATATGTATTATGCCACTAATTGGAAACCACATATATGGAGAATATTTGGTTTACCTGATATTTGCCTTGAGCAAAGAGGTCAAGGTCATATGAAATTAACAATATTGATCAAATTGATCAGTGTTCATTCAGGTCATAAATATATATTGCACATAAACTAAACCATAGAAATACATGCTTGATGAACCAAATGAACATCTTAGGTATAAAAGTGCAGATTTCTTAAAAACGTTACGTACTTCCTAACGACCTTTGAGTTCTGTATACTGAACACAAACTGGCCTTTGGTATTGATTTTTATATCATAGGGCCATCTTGGTAAACTTATTCTATGGTTATAAAATCAAGCTTATAGCTACCAGTAATTTTGTAGCAGCTTGGTAATGCAATTTGTTACGTACTTCCTAACATTTTTTAACCCAATCATGGAGTGAACCTAAAAACTGGTATGTAGTCATGATCCATGTTGAAACTTGCCATTTTAAATCATCACTTTATGCAGAATAAATTGCTATTTAAGATGTTCTATCAGATGCATTTTCAAATTTCTGGAATAATGTTTGTAAGCTTCACTATGACTGGGGGAAATTTTGCAAATCTGAGATTTTACACATTTGAGGTGCCAAGATATGCACAAGGTCATAAGAAATGTACTGTTTCGAGGAATTGTTCTATTCTTATGTATAATGATATATCTCAAACTAAAAATGCATTTTCAACCATTTTGGACAACATATACAACTCATACATGTAACCCATTTCTAAAAAAATGAGCTATAAAAATGGAAAAAAATAGCCTGTGTTTGGATAAAAAAAAACATGCTTTGTAAGCAACTATATCCATAGGACCCATAGCAAAGATACATTTTCTGAAAGCACAGACACTTGGGCATATATAACATTAAGATTGTTTATCTTATTAAAACTGGGTTCAATTTCTAACTTTCTCCTTCATTAGGACCACAGTGTACACAGTACCATGCTACAGACTGAAGGTCATGCCAATCATGTGACCGGAAGTGTGGCAAAATGGCTGACATTAGTCAATTTTTGGGAAAATCACGGAAATTCCTTCAAAAATCTCTCTCTCCAGAGCCACCAGTCAGAATCACTACAAATTTGGGTTACAACATTAGGCCAGGGCCCAGATAAGCTACAGGTCCAGTGATCCTATCATTATTATTATATATTAATATTATTATTATATTATACACACCTCCTGCAGGTACCAATCAAGAAGATCAATGGTGTGACTTGGTAGAAAGAACTGCTGACCAGGCTGCTGCCTTTTGAACTGGCTTGCTTCTGACTGCAGTTGTGGAGTTTGGTACATACCTGCCAACAGCACAATAATAGCACAACGGGAAACTCATAACTTAAATTGTATTGCACAAAATTATCTGTTCCTCATGTTAAAACATGATCTTAGGCTTAGAAATCCCTCAAGGTTACAGAGAAATTTAAAAACACATACCGAATATCAAGCTTAGTTTACTGTAACTTCATATCTTTGCCTGAGCTGAAAAGCTTCCGCATCAGAAGTTCAACATGATGATCTTGCCGTGCTTTGTCGGTCAGTTTAACACATTGTTAGATCAAATACAATCTGTATACAACAACACAAATTAAGGAGATAATCAGACTTGTTTTACATTTAATATGATGCAGATACGAGTTAAAGAGAGAAAAAAGAAAACATATAGAGAAAGCAATTAAAATACAACTCACAGTACTTAGTGGTGATACAGAAAAGAGAAACTGAGTGGCAGCGAAGAGCGAAGAAGTTGTGTAATCATCATTGTGCTGCCTTGTCTGGAACTGATCCTCATTGGTGAGATGTAACAGAAACTTCATTGGAGATGAATTGCCATTGCTTGATGGTACTCTGGACCATTCCTTGCTTGAGGTGAGCAGTATAATCAGTAGTACCACATTATAAGGAGTCTTGAGCGTTGATACACCGTTTATACTGTTCGCGCAAAAAGGCTTCCCGAGATAGAATCTATTCTTCACCTCCTTATGTGTCAAGGTTTCCTGCCCAGTCCACCCAGAGAATTGAGGTCTTCTTCTGAATGGGCATGGTGGCTAAATAAAAGGGAATGTCATCATCAGTTCAGTATTGTATATAAACGGGGTGTCTGCCGCCGCTTTTAACATTTTGAGTCTCATTCTTGAACCAAAAGATGGGGCCCGCACCACCCCCTCGCCCCCAAACCGAAACGAAACCATTCTAAAACAGGGCTCTCGCGATTTGGTTTAACCAGCTTTAACGGCTCTCTCTCTCTGTGTCGCCAAAAGGAATTATGAGGACGTTGACCCCTTGGCCTTTTTGGGACAACTACAGGCCTGCAGGGTGGCATTTCTGACTTATGATCACAAGCCGCATGCAGTGTGCCACCTTCCTCATGACAGACGCACTGCACACAATAGGCTGGAGGGCACTGCTGCCCCCTGGAAGGTGTGTGTGCCAATGCATATGCCAAACAGAAGTCCACGGAAATGAGTTTGTCTATCTAAGTGTGTTGCGTTTCAGAAGGGTCCACTGGACATGATTTAAATGGCATTCGAGTTCACTATTTATTGAAGCAGGGTGTTCGTGATGGATGGATGTTGCCATTACAGCAGAATACGTTTAAGTTAGTCCACAGGATGTTTGGTTCCAACTACCTGGCTTGGAAGGAGCCACAGGGCTCAAGAAAGCCACCCCATCCACCGGAATCAAAACATCGCAAACACGTAGGCCAAGTGCTTGCCACAGCGTATGCATATTTGTTCTTTTCCACACAGGATTGCAACCAAGCAAGAGGGAGAACATACCAGCAGGAGGGAGAACAACCAGCAGGAGGAGAAACATACCAGCAGCAGCCACAACCTAAGAGGGGCCAGCACAGAGATGCAAGGCAACACAGACATATATAAGTGGAGGATTGTGAAAGGTTAGCAACCACAATATTTGATGTGCCAGGCCAGTAGTAAATGCAACAACGTTGCAAAATATAAGGCAATACAGAGCATTTGTAGATCAGATCCAAGATGCACACCAAGACCGTTGAATTTGTGTGCCATATACCAAACTGTCATTTCAACCACAATAGCCTTCTCACCACAATTCTTCCACATGCACCACGATAACCACCCTGCCTGCTCGGATATGCACCGGACACTTTCCGTTCCAACAACCACATCGAGCTCGCTTCAGCCTCTCCACAGTAACAAATTGCCGATAACCCAATGATGACGTTCGAACTCCACAACCACACAACCTCATACATCTCACCACTACAAACCACCTTCCCACACTTTGGGACATCACCTTGCCTTGCACATGGACACCTTTGGTTCACACTGCTTAAGCTGGCAGTATAGAAGCCAGCACCGCCTACTGCTGTTACCCAAGCACGGCACCACTTACAAACTAAGCCTTTACACCATTCACTTCACATCTTCTATCAGCAGGGGCCGTCCTGCTGGTCCAGCAAGTCCATCCCACATTCCTGGGTGTTCAACGACATATGGGGACCACTACACATCGCTGCCATGTTTGAGTCAAGAATCAATTGCAGCATGTTCGGAGGAAGAGATGAGTGATTCTAAATCAAGCAGACTCGAGAGAGGGGTGTCACCCGAGCACATCTGGACAATGGGCACTGCTCTTTGGAGGAAAAATGTAGCGCATGACCCTCTCTCGGGACGCAACCTAATAGAGCGAGGATCACCCTGAACCCCTGCAACCCACTCTCAGACCTTAAATAACGCAAGCTGTCGTTGAAAGGAGCTGGTGTGGTGGTTTGCTAGTTTTGCTTGATGGAGTGGTTGCTTACAAGGTTTGCTTGCTGCGCTGCTGAAGGGAAGGAATCGAAAGGGATGCAGAGGAAGCGAGGGGACCAACGCCATCTCAGTCGGGCGCAAGTAATTGGGTGTAGAGTAAATTGACAACAAACGATAGCAGTTCTAATTCTTATACATTTTTCTCCTTTTTGCAACTGCTCCTGTGGGCACACAAGCTGTCAAAGAAGGAAAGCCAAACTGTTTTTGAGAGTGACACTGATACACCTGTCTTCTACTCTTAGACCTGACGACCTGTACCTCACTACAACCTCATATACACCCAGACACCACCCTTATTACACACCGCTTACTCCTTGCCAGCTTTGGACTAGCATGTCTCCGGTGTGCGTGCAGTATCGCAGAGGCACCAACGCCTCAGCTTGTTGCTTCCTCTTGCTCATTCTATCCTTCCACAGAGTGGATTCTATGGACTCTGTCATGTTAAGTCTAAGTAGACTGTGGATGAATAGCTGCGGGTTACGCTCTGATCTTCTCGATGTGCAATGAATCGTATCACTGTAGTCGTTTGCCGTGCCCCACTACTGTTATCCTGCTTGTATGAATCTCACTGTGAAATAATCCTCTCTCACTGTGCAACATGCATTTCCTCACTCCCTATTGAACCTTGTAAATTGTTTCGTCAACTGCTCGGAGTGTCCCCTCATCCGATGTCACAGGCACATTCCACCATTGTTGTTAGACGGAGTTTAACGCCACAATTGCGTTTAGCCAGTGTGCTCTCATATTCACTGCAACGTCCGAGTGCAGTCTGGGGCACGGACCATTCAATTGATCGAGTCACTCTTTCAGTAAACGGTGTAGACGGGAACCTGTAGAGTTGAGATAAATATGACGTTTGTGTTGCGGCTGTGAGTTATCCGTGGCAAGTATGCCTAAAGGCCACAGGATTGGAGGAACCAAGTCTCTCTCAAGGTGGTCTGAACCCTGGTTCGTGGCATAGATATACTATATATATATAATAATATATATATAAATTTATAATTATATAGGGTTTGGTGTAGTGGATAGGTAGCGGCTTGGATCAAAAGGTCCTGAGTCAAGCCCCGTTGGCCGTGGAATTTAACACACCAGGAGTTGAACTCCCTGTATCCTTCCGAGTCGGCGAGTGGGTACCAGTGTACTGGCCGTTAGTGCCGGTTAAATGGTGACATATCCTGTTTCGAAAGGCGACGAAGGTTGCGTCAGGAAGGGCATCCGCGTAAAATCTAACCAACACTATGCGGATAAGGATGATCCCGCTGCGACCCCTAAACAGAGCAGCCCCAAAGAAGAAGAAAAGAAATAAGATATTATAATGTAGATATTGGTAATATATACAATCTCAAAATAAAAAAGTAAATATAACAGATTATGTGATGAGTGGACGAAAAACTTCAATATTAATAACTTGGCATTTACATCAGCATAACTTTTTCAGTTGTGGTCCCAGAAAGATAAAAATGATGATACTAGGTGTCCCAGAAAACATATAACTGTGAACATTCACTTAAATTGCCCACCATAGGTGGTCTAGATGGGCATTTTCGCCAAAGGCGATATGCCTGAATAATTATATAGTGGTCCACATAATCATATGTTCTAGCTAATCATGAGCCCTAGCTTGTAGCAAAGCAGTTGTCCTGAAACAACTGCTTACCTCATGGAAGCAAACCCAACTGAGGTACATCCGTTCCTTCCATAAAGCCTCGGAACAAAATGGTATCTACTCCGGAGAGCCAGAAACAACTTTTCGTCAGCCTATCTGAACTTCAAACCTCTCTCTCTCTCCCTCCCAAACCTGGTGCGCTCTAAAATCTGTATCTGGTGTTGTTCCCTCACCCATCCTTACCTCAATTGGCCGCTGCTGATACCGCACATGAAAAGGCGAATCCTAAACGTGTTTGCATCGAAAATCTTGTGGCAGTAAACATCATTTATACCACCTAACCGCAGTCACACTCCACTGCCCTGGACTCTGTGTCCTTTGCTCCTGACAAAGGTGGAAGCTTGCTGCAAACCTCGACTCAAGATCTGCAACCGGTCAGACGGCATCAGCCCACGAGTCCTAAAAACTTCTCCCTGCTCTTGCCACCCTCTCTGTTCTATTCACCCTCTATTTGCTCAAGGTCATCTGCCTCGCTTGAAATCGCAAAAAATTACTGCCCTGCAGATAAAAAAAAACAAAACAATCCCTGCAACTACAGACATCGCTTCTCCCAATCATCAGCAAGCGTGATGGAACCATCATCGCTTCAGACATTAAAACTTCCACTTCTCCATGGCTTGATTCTGATCATCAATTTGGTTTCAGACAGGTTACTAACCCTGGATAGGCTGCGTTTGCTCTCACAACAATGGATGGAGTCCTCAATGCGGACATGAAATCAGAGCCAAATCCCTAGACAATCCGGTGCCTTTGACATGGTCTGGCACCTCTGTCCTGCTCACCAAAACTCTCTTTCTATGGTATCCAAGGCCATCTCCACTCATGGTTTCAGACTTCTCTCCTGTCGCAGCCAAAAACTTGTGGCCCAAAATGGAGTTCTTCATCCCTCTTCCTGTCCAGGCTGGAGTTCCTCAAGGAGCGTTCGGGCCTGTTCTTTTCTGTTTTCATCACAGATCTCTTGAATCTCTGGAAAATCCTCTTTACTCTTGCTAATGACTCCTCACCTCTGCTGTACCACTGACATTCCTCAAACGGCAAGCAGCAGCTTCTTCGCTCTCTGTAAGATCTGGATAAATCACAAATGGTCAACACCGTGGAACAGTCTTTCAATCCGGACAATCTCCACACCTCACTATGTCCTCGCGAAAAAGGATGTTTGGACCCCCCCCCCCCCCCCCCACCATCACTTTCTCAAGAATCCTATGGAAAGATCCTTTCATTCAAACTTCTGGTCTCACTATCTGCCCATATTTCCTGGGAAAGCCACATTGTCCAACCTGGCCTCAAAGCAGTGCCGACGGATCCCTCGTTTTACAAAGTCCTTCCTCAGCCACCTGAGCTCCTGACCACAACAAAGCTTTCATCCACAGCCTGATGGAGTACTGTTCTCCCTCTTGTTGTGGTTTCATATGGTGCTCCTGCCTCTCACCTTTACTTGGTTCAGCTGTGGAAAACCAAGGCATTTCGGGATCAATTGGCATCTCCGTATGAGGCTGAGTTTTGGCCTCTCACTCTCTCACCGCAGGCAGGTCGGTGGTCTTCTGTGTCTACCCGTCTCCTCTCCAGTCTACACCCCTCCCCCCCCCCCCCCGCTCTGTCTGCGATTGCCTCGCCACCATATTTCCGCAGGGCCGTCAAGTTCCCCAACAACCTACAAAATCTCCTAAACTACCAAAATCACGAATCACTGTCAACCCTCCATCATTGCCATATTTCCTGTCTGTGGCCAAATTCCAACATTCTTTAACTAATCTTCCTCCAAGTCTCAAGTAACTGTTCACCATCATTCAGATACCCATCAAACCCAATGACCAATTTTTAATACCCCCAGTCAACCCCTTCCCTCGAACTCTGGCCACCGTCATTCAAGAATTCCAATTTTCCCTTCTGAGAGTTTCTTCTGTATCCATCTCGTTCCCACAAGTGCTCTGGCACTACCCTCTATACCCACATACCCCTTTGTCCAAGGTTTTCTGATCTTGTCCTTCATCTCTGCTGTGCTTGTCCCCCCCCCTCGTCCCCCTTTTACTGTCTTTTGTTTGAAGCATCTGATGTGGTTAGTTCCTCTTTCACCGCCTTGACTTGTAATATAAAAATGAGGGGTGGGGAGAGAAACAAGACAGTGTGCACTGCCTTCCATCTTCACCATCGCATGGTAGCATGTCGTATTTCCTGTTGCTAAGCAACGTCAAAACTTTGTCAATGTAGAAAATGAAGCCACTCCAAACCAATAAATACCCCACGAAGACCGAGACATCCTTCCTATGTACTCGCTCAATCAAAAGTTAAGTCCATTTTATTCACACATGATCGGCGACAGCCATCTGATTTGCAAATCCTGAGAGTTGGCCCAAGAGTCAAGCTGGATATCTTATCGCAACTTAGGACCCTCCGGTTTGATCCATCAAAAAACCTGACGAGTAACCAAATTTCTGGTTCAGGATTGGCGACTGGACTAAAAGTAAAAAGCATCAACATGCAAACCCACACGTCCGCCTTGTACCAAACTACAACTTGATTAAAACACCAGCTTAAAAAAACAAAAAAGTAAATATATAATAAGTTTTTTTTCTCTATTCCTATAAAATAAAGTTTGTTGAAATAGATGAGAAAGTACCTACCGGCGAAAATTGTTACAAGACTGTCTGGTTGAATTTTGATGGTTGATTGCCTCTTGCAGGTCAATTCGGGAGAGATTCCATGATGTTGAAAAGAGGTTCTTCAGTCTTCAACGAACATTGTCAATCCGTAGAATGACACTGAGACATTATACGGATCCATAGGTATTTGAGTCACTCCTTTCCCTGAACCTCAGATTGCCAAATCGTTGGTATTAAACAACGCCGAGGCTCCGAAACCAGCTGGAGACCATAACGAGTGGCAATTTATCAAGGGATCGATGGTCATGTGTCACAGATGTATGTGGGTCATGTGGTGACATGTGATCGTGGTCCATTCGTGGAGAAGAATGTTTATTTGTATTTCAGGATGCTCAAGTTCAGGTTGAGGGCATGTTGTACGTCAAAGTTGCCGCCATTTCCTATGTTGTTTCTTATCCCAATAGCCATGGTTGCAACGCATGGAGAAGAAATTCGACGTAATCATCGTTTTAAAGGTTCCCTCCACCGAAGTGGAAGAGGTATGTTTTCAGCCTTCTGTTGGCTTGTCGTGCCTATTGTTTGTTTGTGTACAGGAAATCTAAAAATTGGTGGACGACTCGATGAAATTTGTGGTCATGCACAGTTCGGTGTGTGACAAGGACGAACTGTTTCCATTTGGTAAAGAATCCAGATACTAGATTTAAAAGGATTCTCACCATTGAGAGATAGACCAAAAACGATATATAGCACGATATCTCAAATAGTTGTGGACGATTCCGGAACGAATGGTGGACATGTTGGGTTGTGTGCAACGAGATGATTTGGAATTTGGAGATATCGGAATGACGAATCTGGATCGAGAATAATTACATTTTTTTAGTTAAAATCTTCAACCACGAGAGATGGGCAAAACGATAATGTACTATATCAGATATTTCAAAAATGTATGGCATAATTTCAGTGGATAGCATTGCGTGGTGGAGGTATGTGTCACCAGGCCGTTGATATGTTTACTTTGTGAGGAGTACTTATATACAATCCAAAATATAAAAGGCGCATCTGTGCATGTGTGGACAACACAGTCCAATGTTGTCCAAAGTCTTAAAGTGTGTAAGATAGGTCTAAAGTGTTGAATGTCTTGGGGGTCAAATGTCACACACCACACACACACACACCACACGACACACACACACACAACACACACACCACAACCATGGCCAAATCCAAATGTCCGCCCAAACCATGAGAGTCATGGCATAACACATCAGCCATCCCTCCAATCAATGATGAAGCTCTAACTGCCCATGTCCGAAACGAAGGAGAAGAAGATTGTAATAATATGTCTTCATTACATATTAATATATTACATATCATTGGAGTATCAGCCGCATCAAGATGTCTGTCCACCTTTACCGTGCACTGTATCCCAGCCAGCCAATCGGAATACATCCAATACACCGTGATTTAATCACTGTGTTCGAAACACTTAGCTTACGGTTGAACCTGCACGAACA
The DNA here is from genome assembly GCA_035128595.1 of Eptatretus atami. Taxonomy (NCBI): domain Eukaryota; kingdom Metazoa; phylum Chordata; class Myxini; order Myxiniformes; family Myxinidae; genus Eptatretus; species Eptatretus atami. Next base: position 135,732,428 of record CM068958.1, read on the forward strand.
ACTTCATTTGTGTCATCAAAATGTTCAACAAAGCTTAATGAGAATAATGGGAAAGTAATTCTAACAGTTAAAAGGTCAAAGTTATGTTAAATATAGGAAGAATAAGAAGAAGTCGAAACAACGAGACGGCTTTGCATTTTCATAGCTTTCGGTTTGGTTAATGCTCATCACAACTCCTGCCCCGATCAACCCGGTGTTTTATTTTTTTTTATCTCTCGTGAATAATGTTCATTGTACTTGCATCACGTGCGACAAAACATTCGCGGACAGCATATGTGCTTTTAGTAAACTAGAGAGGCAGATTAGCAGACACACTCATACGCATTCTGGGATTACAGCCCAGGTCGCAAGACACATATCAGCAGAGGTTCAGACATGGAACATGCATAACAGGTACATCAACAAAATACTCCTATGTGTTCGGTGTCAATTAATGGAAATCTTTCAGTTACCAACTAAAATCTAGCATAATATCTTCATTATCTGTTGCTCAACAAGAAAAGGCCTTCGGTCTGACACGGCACAGAGATTTTGTCGATGCTTCTACTACCGGCTCGGTGTTTGTGAGTGCCAATTTAGGCGTTGACACATCCACAATTCATGCCCTCATGCAACACCTCAATTCGCAATGTGAAATTCCGTGCCTGATGTAGATGATGTCAACAGGGCATACTGTCGAATGAACCTAATTATAGTGCACTGACTCACTGGAACTACGTTTCCTAACTCGGCTCACTCCCTTGCATCTGAAGCACACACATAAATCGCCAAATTATCCTTCACTTATCGAAATTGTATCTCATCTTCAGAATGATGGATGTCCTAGGCAATAGGTTCAAATGAAGATTACCACGTTGTGAACCCTGGAACGCGCATGTGACTCTGATTGTGAGCAGGGAACTGTGGAGGAAACCAATGCCATAAAGCCCAAGTGGTCATTTCCCGTGATGAGATGAATGACAGAACAACTAAAATGAAGCAGCATACAGAAGCAAAGCATCAGCTAGTGAAGGCGATGGATCTTTGCAGAATATTTACAGGCTCGCAAGCTTCGAATAGGCTCGTGGGTAGTGGAGCAGGATAAGGTACTGTGGACAGGGAAGAATAAGGCACAAGCATTGAAAGGTGCATTGTCTGAGTACAAACATAAAAGGAGCTGATCCCATGGTCCCACTTTGTTGGTATGAGATAGTCGTGTGATAATGAAAGATTATTTGACGGAAAATTGCAACGTTGGTTGATTCGTGACACAGCAATGGTTCTGAGTCCATGGCAAACAGAATCAGCCAATCACAGCCATAACATACATAGTTGAGAATTCAATTTGATGGAAGATATCTGCAAAGAAGCTATGTCAAGCGTTTTTTGAAATATCTGTCAACAAAATATGGACAGATGATGGTCAGTCGATGGAGCCTATTTAATGCCAGTCTCGCCGACCTTGTCACATGGGACAGGCAAAATGTACTGTAATAATATCCTTTATATAGTTAGTGCACTTTCAGGATTAGTGCTAGTTCTAAGGTTGCTTATCGTTCTGATCCCTTCCATTGTGTTACAACCTTGATGTCTTTGCTCTAAGTAGTTTAACTGCGTTGCTGTCATCACAATTTCAAAGTGCAATGCGTATTATGAAGGTTCCATGTAGTTTATAAAGGTGTCACAATGAAAAAATATATGAAATGGTCCAGCAATAAAAAATACCGTAAGACAGGTTTGACGCAAGATTGAGATCAGGATTCTCAACCGAAGAGGTAGCAATTCCGGACAGTCCCCAAATCTCTCGCCTCCATGTGAATGCTAAGCAAAAAAGTTACAATAGCAGGGCGTCAGGAGTTAAAGTTAAACAACATTCAGAAAGGGACGCATGATGTACACAAAACCAAGAGACTTCAAGAAAGTCATGCTAAACTGGCTGGTGTGGTTTAGTGGTAGGGTGGCTGTCTGGATCTTTAAATCTATTGTTAGCCCTGTTACTGTGATTAACCAACATAGGCTGGTTGTCCTGCATCCTTGCCTGAGGTTGGTGAAAGAGTAGTTATGGACTGGAAGAGGGACAGCATCAAGTAGCACAGCTGTGCTCCCAAAATGAAGTTACCTGGCAGCAAGCTCCATATGCGAACAGATGTTAAACTGTCCGTGAGAGGGTGGGTGGTGTGTGTGGTGTGTGTGTCTGTGTGTGTGTGGTGTGTGGTGTTGTGTTGTTGTTTCAGGCAGTGATCATAATTATATCTTCACACACAACAGGCAATGTTTACGGCAATTAATGTATATGTTGTATATATAATAAATTGAATATATAACAAATAATTATATGTACAGGCTGTGAAATTCGCAAACAATTAGGGACCGTAGGTGAGATATCTTAAGACATTTGAGTAGCCCAAACCCCTTGTAAGGAGGGAATTTATCGTGATTCATTCGGGCTCGAACACTTGAGTAGCTTTTTCTGTTCTAATCATGATTCGACCAACCAGCAATAACTCGCCTCAAACAACACCACCACGCCAGCCATCTCCACTGCAAACCACGCTCCACACCCGGACAAACAACAACCAAAACACGACTTTAACCTTCAACGAATCGCTCCCACATCATCGCATCACCGCATCCAACGGCACAATGGCATCGCCACCGCGAAACCTCCACAACCTTCCACATCCTCCTCCTACGCCATGTTCGCACTGTGACACTGAAGCCGTTGGGCTCTCGCGGTTCGGCTTAGGCGCAGCGCAAATAGCGCTTTCCGAGGAAATCGGATACAAAGCTACACCCCATCTTCGCTCCGTCCATTAGCAAGCAGGGCGGCTTGGCGCTCAGGCGTCTGTGTGATGAAGATTGCAAATCAGTCAGGGAGGTTCACGCCACTTTTCCTCCTCAATTGCGAGCGTGGCTCCCCCGAGGTCATCCTGAATCCGATATATTGCATATGTTTTCTCCTGCGGCCTATAAAACGGTGGCGACAAGGCAGATCGTGAGAGTGGGCATAGCAGTTGGTTCGGCAGACAAAGTGAGTCGGGTGGAAAGTCATTAGGAGGAGAAGAGTTGGGTTTGGAGTCGCGGGAAGTTGCGGAAAGAGCAAGGAGCTCGGGTTGTAGGCGAGAAAGGCGGAGGTCGGCGAGGGTGGTGTGATCGATGCTCGTCGCGGGACCCAACAGCCATAGCATTCTCTCTCCCCAGGGCATTCAACCAGTCCCCTTTTCCTCGCGCTGGATAGTGGCAAAAAGGGGGCCCGTCCACCCATTCAAACGTCCGTCGCAACAAACGCAAAGCACGGAGTGGGCGCCGCGCGCGCCACATTGCGGCGAGCCGCAAGCGTCACGAGACGCGGTAGACACTCCTCGCGGACCTGCCGCTCCTCCAGGCACGCGACATTGCCTACAGGCCTGTTGCCCTTTTCTTGAGGGTGACTTCTTCCTTTGCTTCGAATGAATGTGTTTGGCGCCGTCTGTAAGAGTAACTGTATAAGTGTTGCGGTGTGCCGTGTAGTCGTAGTACTCTGCGTCATTGTTCCGTTTGTTTGGTTGCATATGTGCTTTGATACTGTTATGGCTGATAATGTGTGCTTTCCGTGTGCGCGAATAAGTGTCATTGTGTAACATGTTTTCCCCGGTTTCCTTGCTCTTTCTTAATTGACACCTATCTGCTCAGTAAAGGGTCGCGTAGTGGTGCAACCCCGGTAATACTTGAAACCGCCGCAGTGAACAACCGCCGCTCGGTATCCTCGTAGTAGGAAGGCGCCGCCAAGCGGGCTCGTGTCCGGGTCGACTGCGAGGTGATGCCGTTCCATCCGGTGGCTTAGGTAGGTCGAGTTTGGAAACACCTCTTTCCTACGCGGGTGGGATGGCACATTGTGGTGAGGTCGAAAGGCCACCCGTGACTGGATCTGGGATGTCCGGAGGTCACGACTGAATTGTCCGTCCGTGTGCGGTGCCGCGATTCCGATGACGTGGCGTCGCACGCCGGCGGGCGCGAATTCGCAACTGGTGTAGAGGGATACAACTCCCCCCTGTTCAAGCTAAAAGTTCCGGGGAATCGGTATCCAGCGGTGAGAGGAGCGACCCCCGATTCCCTCCAGAAATACGAGCGCAGCCTAAATTAATCCTCTCGAGAATAAGATGGGCCCCTCATTACTTCACACATCCTTGTTTCCTCCTCTACCATTCAACTCTCTTCGACCAACAATCAAAAATAGTGCTCAAGAAGCCAATTTATAGATAAGTCCAATACCAAAGATTTTAAAACACACCAAACTTAGACCTGTGATTATTATTATTATTATTACTGTTGTTATTATTATTAGCTTATCTGGAATTTAAATTCCAGATAGGGTATTGTCACCGCGCACCATCCATCCGTCCGTCTGTCCATCCGTCTCCTATTTCAACTCCTCTGGCCAAACCGCCGGGCCGATCCGGCTGAAATTGAAAAGCTCATTCCCGTCACATGACTTTAAGTTGGTCAAAATGGCTGACTTAATAAATTTCATCAAAAATCTTCCTCTCCAGAGCCACCAGTCAGAATGCTCCCAAATTTGGGTTACACCATTCGGCCAGGGTAGGGATGTTAAATTGCGAAGGGCTTGTAAGCAAGGTATTATGTACACATTTAGGACACGGGGGACCAAAAAATGAAAGTCATTGTATGATTAAGTTTATAAAAATCAATACCAAGGCCAGTTTGTGTTCAGTATACAGAACATCAAAGGTCGGTTAGGAAGTACGTAACGTTTTTAAGAAATCTGCACTTTTAATCTGAAATGTCATTTGGTCATCACAGCACTGTATTTCTATGGTTAAGTTTATGGTGCAATATATATTTATGACCTTGAATGAACACTGACCAATTTGATCAATTTGTTAATTCATATGACCTTGACCTCTTTGCTCAAGGTCAAATATCAGGTAAACCAAATATTTCTCCTATATGTGGTTTCCAATTAGTGGCATAATACATATCTAAGCCATCAGATCAATTTTTAGAAATGATATGAGTGGTTCCTTGATACAGATAATTATAACCAACTTTGACCCCTGTCAGAGCAATGAAAAGAGAAGAATTAAGCTCTGCCCAAATAGATCCTGAATCCCCATGATGTTGGCTAACAATGATATGCAAAATTAAC
>CM068958.1:135779468-135792903 GCA_035128595.1 Eptatretus atami
AAGAGCTCGGTCGAGAGACGGTGTCGTGTGAGAGGTCGCGTGTGGATCGCTCGTGCGGACCAGCAGCAGCCTTCTTCCTCCCAGGGCATCAACATCCCCTTTTCGCCCGCGCTTTGAATAGTGCAAAAGGGGCCCGTTCCACCCCACTTCAAGGGTCGTGCCGAAACCCGCGAAGGAGCACGAAAGTCGGGGCCGCGCGCAGCACATGTTGCAGTCGTCAAGAGACGCGGTGGACCCCCGGTCTCGTGGACTGGCCGTCCTCAGTCACGCGGCACAATTGGCCTAAGGCTGTTTGTCTGGTATGAGGTTCTTTCTTTCCTTTTGTTTGAGTAAATGATTTGTTGGCGCGTCTTAAAGTGGAACTGTATAAGTGTTTGCGTTGTGTGCGCGTGTCGGTTACGTAACTCTTGCGGTTCTTGTTGCTTTTGTTGGTGATATGTGCATTTTGATTACTTGTATGCTTATAGTGAGCTTCCGTGTGGCGGGAAATTAAATGGCTTGCTTGTTGAACTAGTGCCGTTTGCTTTCGTCTCCTTCCTTTAATTGAGCTCTCCATCCTGTTCACGTAAGGGGTCCGTGTGGCTTATCGCCGGTAATTATTGAACCGTCCAGGTCGGCGATAACACGCTCGGTATTCCCGATAGCAGGAACGGGCGCCGCCCAAGCGGCTCGTGTCCGGAGTCGACTTGCGCGAGGTGCGATCGCCCGGTTTACCATCCGCGTGGGGTACTTAGGTAGGTGAGTTTTGGCGAGATACCTATCCTACGGGTGGCCGATTGAGCACGATTTGGTGAGGTCGAAAGGCCCGTGGCTGGCGATCAGTCCGGGGGCACGAACTGAATTTGTCCGTTCCGGTGGGCGACGTGCCGCGATTCGGTCAGGGGCCGCCGCGGCGGGCGCGATTCGCACAAGTATATAGTATAATATGTAATTGTTATGGATGATATCTCACATTCTGTGCTCCGTTTCTTTTCTTTCCCACACGGTCATTATATTATTAACCACATTGGTGGGAACCGCAGCCCCTTGAAGGACACTACTTTTCACCATGTCCCTACTTCTGATGGTGTCGCATGCGAACCATGGAACGGGTTTCTGCACGGACGTGCAGTGTCCTCTCCAGGTGTTTCGTGACGTGGTGTAACCCAGTGGATCTCCTCTCACACACACCGCCAGTCAATGGCCCACGTGCAGGTAGTGTCCTCTACAGTTGTTCGTGACGTTTGTGTGTAACCAGTTGGACCTCTACACAACACCACCACCAGTCGATGGCCACGTGAGAGGGTTTGTTCCGACGGTAATGGGACACGGCAGGATGGCCAACACGGCTCAGTTTGTCAGACCCTGAGTCCGTCGAGGACCCACCCATCCCGACATCAAAACTTCCACAACGGGCAGGCAGCAGGGACACTCATTGCTCCAAATGCAGGTCCAAACGGCTTTGAGTCTGGACAACACCATGACAAGGTTTTCAGTCCGCCTGTTGCACCCTTCTGGACACCGCCGTGTGGGACCGTCCAACATCTCTGCGGGATGTCCTCATTCACGTCGCTCGGGGCCGTGTCGTCGGGTGCACACGTGCCCACGTGCATGTGCACGACCGGCGATGTGCAGCTCCGAGGTGGATTCGCAGTCAAAGACTCAGGGTTCCGCCGTCAATTTCCCCTCTGACGAAACGACGATCAAATGTTTTGCGAATAAGGCGCGTTACGGTCCGTCAAACACCACAATGAGGATTTGTCGTGTTGGAGTGGGGTGGGGCAGATTCGTCATAAACAAAACGAGTCAACGATGTCTGGAATTCGGCTTTGATGAACCAACGGATCCTCAGAGGAACGGGTTATTTCCTGGATTGGCGGTGACGTCACTGCGTCATTCTTATGCATCACTTCCTATCTCTCGTGGAACCGTCTGGGGAGTAATTGTGGGACACAACACGTTGTTTTCCCGAGAGTGTCTTGGCAAGTAAAACACACTTGTGCTTCATGGTGAATTACAAACCTCCACCAGGCGAACCGTTAATTTTTGTATCCACTGATCGGATTCGAACCTGAACCAATCGAATCGGCTTGTTCTTGCTCACCAAACAAAATCGGTCCACAACTTTTAGGAATTCATGATTGTGTCTCGTTTTTGTCTCGTCTCCTCAAGGTGAAGAATCACTTACGTATTCAATTAATTCTCGTGTCCGGATCCGATCTTTTCACTAAAATCAGAATCAATCTTGTCCTAGTCACACATCACCTGTCCACAAATTCCGTCCAAATCATACCGCATTCTTAGATATCTGTTCACAGAAGACAGGACATGGTGAAACTACCCCGTCCACGCTGGGTGATGGAAGGGTAACGATGGTATGACAGAGGAGGAATGCGAGGGATTTCCCCGACACGGTGGATGACGTCATATTGCAGGAGTGGACACCTCGTCCCCAGCTCGACCCCTCACCCTAACCCTCCTCCGACCCTCCCCACTCAACGCGACGGGCGATTTCCATCCTGACGGCCTGGCAATTGTGCTGCCGCGTCGAGTAACGTGTCCATGTTTGATCGTGGTTATTCACATGGAGATCGGGTTCTCAGGGGGTACCTGCGGTACCCTTTCCCTCCATCACAGCTGCCTCCAAGTCCGATTCCCTTTGATCGGCGATGCACCGCTGACTGAGCCCGAATACCAAGCCGTGCTCGTTCACCCTTCCCCTCCTCGAGGCGGAATGGGCCTAAACCTTTTACGTTCCCGGACAAACGACCCCCAACGTCCCGTCCGCCGTCCCCCACTCACGATCAGTCCAGACACAGGAAGTGAGCACGAACTTCACCGGCACATCGTGGTAAAAAATGTTGGAAGTTGGGAGTGCGAGGGCGGAGCACGTGCGCCAAAACACGTGCGAATCACAAAGCCGAACTGATCGTTTGGATGGGAATGACTTCACCAGGTTCATTGGATTCGGAGCGACTTATTACCCAACCTTTTGCAAAGATGTACATGGATTGATTTGTTAACAGATTTCGGTCCGTCCGGCGTTGCGATCGGCCACGTTAACTCAAATGCGACCGCGGTCGGCCCACTGGAACGGACAATTCAGTCGTGACCCTCTTTTGAACTACCGCCGGAGCTAGGTCACGGGTGGGTTTTTCGAACCACACCACATCGTGCCAATCGGCCACCGCATGGATAGGTTGTTCGCCAAACTCGCTACCTAGTACCGCAGCGAGTAGTTAACCGGGCGATGTACCTCGCCGCTGGGCGGCGAGACACGAACCGCTTAAGCGGTCCGTTCCGTTGCTTCAGTGTTATAACCGAGCGTGTTATCGCCGACCCCGACGATGTGATTTATTTACGGGTGCTACACCCTCTCAATTCCTTCCGTGAATGTGAAGATGGACTTTCAACGAGGGAAAGGACGCAACGAACGGGGAACAGTTCAACAGCCATTTTTTCACCTCAGACAAGGAGTATTTACAGCCATACCAGTTAAATTGCAGGCACGTACAGGAAAGCCAGAAAGGCGAGTTACACCGATAAAATGTCTTTTATTTCACACGACACTTCGACAATTGCTACTTATAAGACGGGCGGCCACCACAAGCTTTACACAAAAGGCCAAAGAAAGCCACCCGACCACAGACAAGGGTGGCAGACAGGTCCGTGACCAAATGTACGTGGACCAGTGGAAAATATGAGCGGCCGGTCCACGAGGACCAGAGGGTCAACCCGCACCCTCGTGGCGCGATGCAGGCAAGCCGCAATGTCCAGGGTTGCCGCGCCTGGCTTCGTGCCCCTGGCGTGGCCAGTGAGCTCTCTCCGGCGTGTCTCGCGCAGGCACGTGTTTCACCGTTCGGCACACGGTTGGGGGAGGGGACGGACGGGGTTACGGCGTTTTCTTAGCGCGGAGTCCGGATAAGGAGAGGGAGGAAATTGTGACGCTCCGTCCAACGAGTTGACGACTCTGGGACCGCACTGGCTCGGCGAACTCTCCTTGGCTGTGGCTCCACGACGCCCTTCCGGCGCGTCCCCACTAAGCCCTTCGGTTCGCCTTTGAGCACTCCTCCGCGTCCTGCTCCACTCGCAACCTCGCCCTATTCGCCCTCAACTTCGACTTGCGCTCTTCCTCTCCGTCGAGCGCCCCCGTCTGTTCGAGCTCCGTCCTGTTCTCCGGACCCCTCCAGACTGCCACTTGGCCGACACTGCCATGCCGACATGCTTTAAAGGACTTCAGCTCCGGCTCGTCTCCCGACTCTGCCCCACCGACACTTAGCCACTGCCGACACGCCGCGTCTGCCGTCTCGAGCTCATCCTGTCTCCGACCCTCCAGACTGCTCGAGCTGCGTTGTGCTCGCGCTTATAACGGGGGAGGAGCGCATATGTAAGATTTGTTGGATCACAGCCGGTTTGGAGCGAGGGCTTACACCTCTGTGCTCAGCCATTGGATGGATGAAAGTTGGCTGTGAATTCATCCTTTGATCGATTTCTTCTTCGAAAAAGTCCCTTCACAACCCATGGCACGAGTTCGGTAGAAAGGCGAAGGTTGTGCTTTGCTGTGGTGGTTTGGAGGGTGTTGGATGGTGGCGATTTGGTTGTTGGCGGGCTCGTTGAGCATGCGGGTGAAGCGATGTTGCGGGGGGATTGGAGTAAAGAGGCGGGTGGTGGTGTTGAGTGTGTGAGTTGTGGGATGAGTTGGTGGTGGCGATTTGGTGTTTGGGGGATATTGGTCAAAATAACGACAGGCAAAAGAGAAAACGGCTATCTCAGGATAAAGCCCTGTGAACAGAATTCCTTTAAAACAACGGTGGGATTCTAAGCACACATATACTTACCGTTAATCTTGATCTAAGGGCCTTATGGTGGGTTTGCGGAATTTCCAAAGCTGTAACAATATAAATAACGTAATGATGATTGATATCTTCTTGTATTCTCTCCGTTGTCGGTCTTTCCGACCCCAAGTGGGATTGTGGCAAACTCGCGCATGAGGCTGAGTATTTGGTCTCTCACTCTGTTCACCCAGGGCAGGTCGTGGTCTTTCTGTCTTCTCCGTTCCTCTCATTCTTCCCCCACCCACCCGCTTGTCTGCGTATTGTCCCATATTCTGCAGGGGCTGAGGTCGCCAACAAACCCTTCTGGTACTACCCAAACAGAATCATGCTCACCTTCACTCTTTCATTCCTTTTTGCCACCTTCGGAATAACTCCAACACTTCTTCATCACTTCTTCCTCCAGTCTTCAAAATAGCTGTTTCACTACAATTTTGTTCGGTTGTGGAAATTCGCATTCACCATAAAGGGTCTCAAGTGAGTATCTCGATAAGTCCAGTGTGTTAGCCACACCCGTGTGTATGAGGGGAATTTATGTGATCCATTCGGGCTTGCGATCCTTCAGTGAAGCATTTTTCTTTCTCTATTGTTATTTTTCGACGATTAAGCCGCCAACAAGCAACAGCACCTTCGCTTTGACCTTTCACACTCCATCCCGCAAACATCGCTTCACCGCCATTCCAACGACGCCGCCAACCACCAAACCACCAAGAAAACCTCCACCACCTTCGCCTTCTTCAGTTTCACCACCATCCCAGACACACCGTCAACACCAAACTCGGTGCTGTCCAGAGACTGTTCGGTAGTTGGTGACCGCCGAACGCTCGAGCCGCGGGGTCCAATGCGAGAGGAGATTCGGATTCAGAATGCTTCACGCCACTTCTCTCCGTCCAATGGCCGAGCGCGAGGCGGTTTGGCCCCGCCTCCAGGCGCGAGTGTATGTCAATTCCGTTTTATGCAAATATTGCGGACCCAGGCGGAGGTTCACGCCCCTTATTTGCCCGACACAATGGTGGAACCCAGGGGGCGGCGTGGCCCCGCCCTCCAATCGCGTTCTATCCTGGAATTGCATATTTGGCTTTCCTGCCGCTATAAAGACGCTGAGCCACCAAGGCAGCTCGTGGTTGTTGCGTGTTGGTATGCGTGTTGGGGTTGGGTGGCTGGTCGAAGGTCAAGTTGATGTGCGCGCGGTGGAGCTGCAGCCGGCTCGGTCCGGGCAAGGGATCAGGTCCGAGTCAAGTGAGGACGGCGGTCGCGACTCGAGGTTGCGGCTGTGGGGGATGCTCGATTCTCGTCGCGGGACCCAAGCCAGCCATCATTCCATCTCCCTGCAGCATCAACGATTCCCCCCCCCCATTCGCGCTGAGATAGTTGCCGAGGGGGCCCCCCGTTTCCTCCCTGACCCGTGCCAACAAGACCTTCCGCGCGGAGCCGCCGGAGAGGCACTCGACCGACCACGCCGGGCACGGAGTGGGGGCGCAGCGGCGCGACATTGCGGCTTTGCCCGCCATTCGCGTCACGAGGACGCGGGAAGACTCCACCGGGTCTCGTGGACATGGCCTCTCCGGATCCACGTACATTGTCTAGGGCCGGTCTGCCTCATTGCTGGTGAGGGTGGGGCTGTCTTCCTTTGGTCTTTGCTTAAATGTTGATGGTCGGCGCCGTCTTCAAGTTTAAAACGGGATGTAAGTGTTGCCGTGTTACGCATTAATAGTCGGTTTTCACTGTTATTCTTACACTTAGCTTTTTCCTGCCATTTTGTATGCTGATATATGTGCTTGCTTTGTGTCTGCAGTGTAATGTAAAATAAAATGGCTTGCTTGATTGAATGTCCCGCTCTGCTTCGTTCCTTTCTTATCTATGACTCTCCATCCTGCTAACAAAAGATGCGTGGGTTTAGACACCATAAATAATCACGGTACGACGAAGAGTCAGACAGACTAACACCAGCTCGGTTATCACTATGTTAGCACGGACGGACCGGCTTAAGCGGATTCCGTGATGTCTAGCTGGACCTAGCCGGCGAGGTACGATCGCCCGATTAACATCCGCGCTGTTACTAGGGTAGGTCGAGTTTTGGAACACCTATCCTACGGGTGGGCATTGGCACGGTTGTGGTTGAGGTCGAAAGCCCACCCGTGACTGGCTCCAGGGCGGCTAGTCCGAGGTCACGACTGAATTGTCGCGTCCGGTGGGCGACGCGGTTGCGATTCGAGTTCGCTGGCCGATCGACCCCGCAGCAGTGGCGCGACATTCGCCAACCAATATTTTTATGAGGCTGATTACACCACACAATATTCTTAATGAGGCTGTTACCCCCACCCCATCCACATCCTCGATCCATTTCTGACTCCCGATTAACTCACCCAAACCCACCTCCTTCAAATCTCCCTGCTTTCTTCCTGAAAGTCCCTGTCATGCTCCATCTTGGATAGCCCCATGTTCACGCCGCCCCATCCCTCTCCCTTCCACAGATTCCTCCATCATGTCTCTGTTTTGTCCTTCCCTCTCCCAACCCTCTTCGTTCTCCCTGCTCTTTACCCCTGCTGTATGTTCTGGTGTGTAGCTCTCACAGAGCCTCGACATTGAAACACAATTAAATAACAGTCTGCAAGACGCGATGGTTCAACGAGCGGTATTTGACCGATAGTAGATGTTTTCAGGAAGTCAAGGATGAGACAATGTGATAATGTTTGACCAAGTTATAAAAAAGATTTATCAACATGAGTGTGGTACGAGTGACAGCGTTTTAGCTGCAAAATGTCGAAAACCCGGTTTCGTTCAACACTTTAAAATTGTGACCTTTCGTGAACTTTTAAAGGTCAAAGGTCAAGGATTATGACCTTTGGTGCAAAACTTCTCTGGAACATTCCAGAACAATATAACGTCATATGGCTTTATGGCATTTCGCACTCCGTCGGATTATCCATACTTTAGATGAAATCAGCGTTAAAACAAACTCGAGTGAGGCGCCACGGGCAACGGTGTATTGGATAGAGCACAAATGTGGTTTCAAGACTATTAGGTGGGGAATGGCCTCAAGATTATGATAAAAATATTAGTCATCCTCGCTCTCAAAATTTGGGCGGTCGTATGGTTTTATGTCAAAATTCGGATTTTCTAAGTTCGTGACCTTGGCCTTGGGACGAAATGAAAATCGAGCTCCGTGGCTATGCAGGTGCATTTTGGCTAACCAAATACGAAACCCCAGCCGATCGACAAACCCCCTTGTGAAGTGCAAATTGAATCGGCTACCCCCTTAAAAAACATGTTTTTTTGGGGCGTGGGCTCCGCCAATAAATGGGCGCACCACCCATCTCAGGAACACAACGAGATGACTATGATAATAAACCTCCCACCACAAATTTTATTCAGGATGGATCAAAACCACGGAGCGGATGCTCGGACAGACAGACAGACCACAGACAGACAGACAGGACAACACACAATAACGAATTATAGTGGTCACTTTATTTTTTCGTGGAAATATTTTTTTTTGAACCAATAACAATAGATGTGAAACTTCAGACAGATTTAGTGAACATGAGTGATGTTGAGTTGGTCCAAAAAAGACCCCAAGTTGGTAAGATTCGTTGTAAAATTTGTTACGGATTCAGAATCCCGGTCTGTGAAGCATCCACACTCCAGGTTCCCTCAGACAGTTATTTCCTTCAAGATGTTCGATTAGCCCCATCCCATGTTATGGATTTATGTGATGCGGTTGAGAAGGGTAAAATAGAATCCCTTTCTTATGGGAAGCTTTTTTCTTTACGACAGAAACGTTTTACACACATTCTTTCGCGAGCGCCCACCTGTATTTTCCTCAAGCAACGTTCTTTCACGAGCGCCGACCGCCCGCTTTTTTTTGACGAGCACACGTGTCGTCATGGGTAACCGTGGGGCGGGTGAGCGTGGGGCGGACTGGACCCACCCGAGACGGCCGCAATATAAAACGAATTGGGTCCGTTCTGAGGAAGAAAGCGGGGCGAAAAGAAAAGCAGTGGACGGTAGAAGGAGAAATGAGCAAGAAGCGGGTTTAACACGCAAAAGAGGTGAGGAAAGCGAGCGTGAGAGTTGACGCGTCGTGGGTGTCTGACCAGCGCCAAAGAGGACAAATTGCAGTCCTTCCAAGGCTTTATGAGGACGAGCGTGCTGCGTAGCGCGTGTGGAGTCGTTTGAGCAAGCACGACGCCCGAGTGACAGGGCACGCGGTCGGTCACAAACAAGTGAGGGGCGGTCAGTCACACGACCGCTGTGGCGTCACTGGACGTCACCAGTTTCGTGAGTGTGAGAAAGCTGCCCGTGAGTCGACAGCACCAGACGGATCTAAACACGCGAACAGACGATGCTCGCAGCTTGCCCTCGCAGACGTCGACTGAGCGGTTCAAGGCTGTCGCGACGAGGGTGCCGGCAATTGCTGGGTGCTGACGACGGACCGTGACAGCGTTACGCAACAATTGCAGGACGTATTGTGCTTCCAACCGACGAACTACTCTCTTTCGGTGAGGAGACGATTCTATTCTCCCCCCCCCCCGTGAATGATCGGTTGGGTACCTTGTCTGTGTTAGCTGTAAGTCAAGTCACCCCCCGATAACATCTGCTTCTTTGTCTCTTTCCTGGCATTTTGATGTGATTGTGCTTTGAATTCATTCTTTATTTACCTAAGAAATAAAAGTTCTTTTTATTATTTATTTTATTATTATAAGTCACTTTGTCGATTTCCACCTGTCCGTGTGGCCTTCCTTCCATTGGTCTGGATTGCCGAACCGAGATTAAGACTGGCGACGGTAAATTTACCACAGATATTACCAAAATCGCCGAGCACACCGCATCAGCGGTTAAAACGGCTACGGCCGCCTCATTAAAATCTCATCGAGCAAACTTGGTTGCTTGGCCAGAGGCGTAGCCTCCCCCGCCTCAGAAGTACCCACGTGTGACCTCTAGTTATTAAACGGATAATTAGACGGTGAACTGGAACTCTGCGTTAGTTGTGGTAGTTCGTGGTTAAAACACAACACCGTCACAAACCGTTTTGAATTGGAGCGGCTTAGACTGCCCCAGCGTCCGGCTCTACCGAGCAACCGGGGATTAGTCCCTGGAGTGGACAGCTGGTGTCTCGGTAACCTGGCCGCAACAATATGTTAGGGTAGATCGAGGGTTCAGTTAAGGTCAGAAACTGCAATTGTCATCTTACAAATGGAAAAGGGTAGTTGAACTGTTAGCATGCAAATAATTTTACGGTAACGACCCAGTGACCCGAATTAGGCGGTTTCTCCCCGTTGTGACGCGGTTTGAATAAAAAAAAATCGATTCCAAAAAAAATAACAAGATAGCTCGAAGAACTATACCGCTGAGGTTGTTTTGCATTATCAAATAATCCACGAAGAGTACTGGACTGACCATCGGAATTTATTTTTGGGTAATAATTTTTTTTGTTGCCCGATAGTGACACGAAACTTGATATGTGCGCAAGTCAATGTGAAAAAAAAACAAACGGAAAAGAAAAGTCGAATAAATTATTTGTGCGTAATCTTCGAAACAACAATTGTATTTGATTACATGAAACACCGGATCAGTATCGTTGGTGATTTCGGTCAGCGCTTAACAGGCCACTGCCGTCCAGGGGTTATATCGCGGCTAGTTCGCACAGTCTCGGGTCACGCACCCTAAGATCACCGCATACCAAACAGACCTCTGTGCCTTGCCAGTTGGAGACATATATCCCGGCTACAGACTGGGTTTTAGATCAGAGAACCGAGCGAATGTGCCGCAGTCTGTAGCCAGTTTGTTAAATACAACATCGCGCGATTGTTCTTCACGCGACACACAATAAATTTCATATGCGGCAAATTTCGTATGAAATCAGGCCAGATTCATGGGGAAAACATCGTGGAAACACGACACAAGCAAAGCATTCCGCGATATTCGTTTATAATTCATCTATAAACCCGTCACTTATCGACGGGGAGCTAAGGATATGGCGTTTTCACAGGGGGGCCCTAGTAAAATAAGCCTAAGGCCCTGGACAGCTGCTACGAGCACGGAGAAGTACATTCTGTGGTGCCTCCATGACGAGAGGAAGGTGTCGAGGTACGAATGCAGCTCGTGCACAAGTGACCTGTCGCCGCACTTCGAGCGTCTACAGCCCGAGCATGCAGCGTGCAAAAATGGCTGGGCGAGCGTACTCTATCGCACAGCCCACGCACGCCAGCTTCGGTGCGTCCAGTCCCTGTGAGGTCGACGGCACAGAAAGATCCGGTGTGTGTTCGAAGCTGGTTTTCACAGGTCATATGCAAAATCCAGGCCGGCCTTGTACACAGATTAGGCCAAATCTGGGTGTTGGACTCTGCAGTTTGGAAGCGATGGGATGAAAAGACCGTGGTCGAGCTGTGCAGGGTCTTGATAAGGCAGTTCAGATGCTTTGTGGGTTGACATTCAGGATGAACCTGGGATGCTACATCTGGTATCCATGCCAAAGGAGGAACGCTGGTCAAGTCACTCCTTCATAAAGCAGATGCAGACAGGAAAAGCCAGGCAGTTACCTCTTGCCTTTCCGCGGGCGGCCTGTTCGAACCATCGGAACACGGCCATTGGTACCATCGTGCTCGAATTTGCAGCAGCTCTCCGCCAAGGGGTTGCTGGCCACGGTCCTTGTGACTGCGCTCTGTCAGGGCTGCTGGGTGGGTGGCTGGTTAAAGAGGTGCGGAAGGAAAAGAGTGCCTCTCGTTACACCACCAACTGTAATGAACATGGGCCGCCTGCTACACCTTCCCGACACATTTCACGTCCGCATTACAACAACCTGGGCTAACATGCATTTAAGGGGGGATCTGGGCTTCCTCCATTATATTTAACAACCCACTAAGGGCCATTTCCCGCAACAGTATTAGATCAAAATGGCGATGTTTATGTTATGCTTTAAAAATAAATCTTTCTTGTCTTACTAAATGCTTTTAAAGATTTTTAAATAAATTCACTGTTCAGAAAAAAACAAACAAACATAAGCTCCAGCGAACATATACCGCTGAGGTTGTTTGCATTGATCAAATATCCCAGGAGAGTACTTGACTGGATCCGGGAATATTTTTAATCATTTTTCGTTGCGCCGATTTTAAAGAAACTTGCACTTACTTGCACAACACGCAGGACGAGACTGATGAGAAATGTGGGCGTGAAATTTTTGCACTAGGTGAACCATTTGGCTGTATGTTCCAGGAACATACATACATAACGCATTACAAGTTTAGAGTTCGTGAATATATAGATATTTCCTCAGAAATCCTATAATAGATTAAAGTACCAAGTTTACATTGAAGGGGAAAGTAATCAAAGATATAAGTTGAAACGATTGGGCAAAAAAACAATTAATGGTTAACACCTGGTACACATGAATTCATAAGGATGTACAGAGAAATAAACCCTCACAGGTGATGTGAAGAATTACTCAACAGGCAAACAAACAAACACAGTAAAGGATTAAAGATATCCCGAAGTTTGAAGAAAAGAATTTTCCGATTTCATGTTATCCACTTTAAAGAAATAAAATGAATGTTGTGTCGTGTGGTGTTGATTTGTGTGTTTGTGTGTGTTGATTGTGTGTTGAGTGTATTCTGTGATTGTGGTGTTGTTTGAGTGTATCTTGTGCTGAGTGAATGTATTTGTGTGATTGTCCGTTGTGTCTGAGTGTATCTCTGTGATTGTATGATATTTGAGGTATTTGTGTGTTTGAGTGTATTCCTGTGATGTGTGTTTTGAGTGTATTCCATGTTGATTGTGTGTTTGAATGGTATTTGGTGATCGGATGGTTTGAGTGTATTCTGTTGATTGGTATATTTGAGTGTATTTGTGTGTTTGAGTGTATATCCGTGTGATGTTTTGTGTTGAGTGTATTCCTGTGATTGTGTATGTGAGGATTTGTCGTGTTTGAGTAGTTTCCTGTGATTGTCGTGTTTGAGTGTATTCCTTGATTGTTATTTGAGTGTATTGTGTGATTGAGTGTATTCCTGTGATGGTGTTTGAGTGCTACTTTCCTGTGATTGTGTGTTTGAGTCTTATCCTTGTGATTGTGGGGTTGAGTGCTATTCCTATGTGATTTGCTGTTATTGAGTGATATTCCTGTGGATTTGTGTGTTGAAGGTATCCGTGATGGTGTGTTTGAGTGTATTCTGTGTTGGTGTTGAGTGTATTTTTTCCTGGTGATGTGTGTTTGAGTGTATTCCGTGATTGTATTGTGTTTGAGCTATATTAAGTGTGATTCTATGTGTATGTGTGTTCGTGTGTAGCGTGTGTAATGTGCTGTGTGTGTGTATCTACCTCCATTTTGGCAAAAGTCATGTTTGTTTGAGCAGTTGTGAGTTTTCTTGTTTTTCAGAGTTTCGTTCGAGGTTCTTTTCCAATCGTAACTGAACCCGACAGTCTCCAAACTGTAGTGTTAGTCGGTATAACTATTCAATTCCCAGGAATATCCTTTCCCCCACGCTGAGATAGTGCAAAAAGGGGGCCCCGTTCCCACCCCACTCCAAACGTCGTGCCAACAAAAGCAGCCAAGGAGCACGGAGTCGGGGCACAGCCGCGCGGCCACATTTTGCGGCGAGCCCGCCAACGAGTCACGAGGACGCGGGTAG
>CM068958.1:135808780-135821280 GCA_035128595.1 Eptatretus atami
ATTCAAGTCTGGGCTGTGGCTGGGCCACTCAAGAACTTTCATGTTCTTGTTCTGAAGTCATTCCAGTGTTGCTTTGGCTGTATGCTTGGGGTCATTGTCCTGTGGGAAAGTAAATCTTTGCCGCAGTCTACGGTCTTTTGCACTCTGAAGCAGGTTCTCCTTAAGGATTTGCCTGTATTTCGCTCCATTCATTGTTCCCTCTATCCTTATAAGTCTCCCAGTCCCTGCTGCTGAAAAGGATCCCCCATAGCATGATGCTGCCACCACCATGCTTCACAGTAAGGATGTTGTTTGATGGGTGATGAGCTGTGATCGGTTTCTGCCAGATGTCGCGCTTTGCATTCAGGCCAAAGAGTTCAATTTTCGTCTCATCAGACTTCAGAATCTTTTGCCTCATGCACTCAGAGTCTTTCACATGCCTTTTTGCAAACTCCAGGTGTGCTGTCATTTGCCTTTTTCTCAGGTTTGGCCACTCTCCCATAAAGCCTCGATTTGTGAAGTGCTGCAGAGACTGTTGTCCTTCCGAAAGGTTCTCCCATCTCAGCCAAGGAACTTTGTAGTTCTGTCAGAGTGGTCATTGGGTTCTTGATCACCTCCCTGACCAATATCCTTCATGCCCAGTTGTTTAGTTTGGTCAGACAGCCAGCTCTAGGAAGAGTCTGTGTCGTATCATATTCTTTCCATTTCCTAATGATGGAGCTCACTGTGCTCTTGGGAACTTTCAACACTATAAATTTTTTTTATACCCTTCCCCAGATCTATGCCTCCTCCCAATTCAATCTCAGAATTCTATGGACAGTTCCTTGGAATTCATGGTGGAGTTTCTGCTCTGACATGCACTGTCAACCGTGGGACCTTCTTTCGAAAGGTGTGCTTCTATCTAAATAATGTCTAATCGATTGAATTGGCCACAGGTAGACTCCAATCAAGTTGTAGAGACATCTCAAGGATAATCAAAGGAAATTGGATACACCTGAGCTCAATTTGGAGTGTCATAGCAAAGGGGTTGAATACTTATTGACGCAAGATATTTCAGCTTTTTAAAATTAAATTGCAAAGACTTCTAAAAACATGTTTTTGCTTTGTCATTATGGGGTATTTTGTGTGGATCGGTGACAAGAATATTTAAATTTAATGTATTTTAAATTAAGGCTGTAACGCAACAAAATGTGAAAAAGTGAAGGGGTGTGAATACTTTCTGAAGGCACTGGATGTGTCCTATAATTGTGATTTGCAACACACCCTCCTAGTAGCCCCTCTGCCGTTCCATAAGCAACTCGTATGCACGCACCTGAATGTTCAATCAAACCCACCCCCGTGGCCCCATCTGCTCATAAAGGACATATGGCCCCTGAATTTCTGAAATAAAAATATGTTTAATTTTAGAGTTTACCTGCACAGTTGACAAACGACGCTCCTATTTTATTGTATTTTACTTTGATGGAACTGAACTCTTTTAGTACTTGGACTACTTGTTCTCTGTTTTTTTCATTTGATTTGATTTGAATCCCTGTCTAATTTAATATGCAATATGTAGCAATTTGTAAACAAATCATTAATCTCCTGCCACACATCAAGGCACCCAATATTTCCATGCTCTCAGTTCATGGAAGTAGTCCTGTGCCTTTTCAGGTTAGCCATTCAAATGCTCATCTCACGAACCTGGCGCTCATCTCCACTGCAGCAAGTGGCACGAACACAAGACTGAACGGAAGCGAAGCGGATCTAACAAACCACAGAATGGCCTGAACAACCTTCCACAACCTTGGGATAAACCCCGACGACGCTCAATTTACAAAGGCCAGTGTGAGCGAAATAAAATTACAAACAGTCAACATTTATCTTTTATCCTGTATGACGACTACAGTGCATACATTTAATTGGTAATTTTATAAATCTGATTTCTTGTCCAAAAATATCAACATTCAAAGCACATTGGAAGCAGGTGATTAGAATTATGAATGTGTTTGAATACCTCGTGTCTATTAGCAATTTGCACGGACATCAGGGACATTCATAAACGATAATAAGCACATCAAACAGTGACAGATAATAATGTAGCGCAAGCAAAATCATTGCAATGCAGGGGAAAAAAAAAATCAAGACAAGAAAATAAATTGATAGAAATGTGCACACCCATGGTACAGCATTAGTGGATGTAATTTTTGTAATCAATGAAATTTTATTGGAAAATCGTGAGCATTTCCCACGGTCCATGCGATGCACATGCAAACAAATGGCCGCACTGCATTCTTACCGGATTTGGGAGGGTAGCGATAAGCCGCTCCAGGAGATATATCCACCTCCTCGGGTTCCCCGTGCTGCCTGCTCAGGAGAGAGCCCATCTCAATGTCGTTGATCTCTATCAATGAAGTAAGTTTGAAAAAAACAACAACCCACAGAACAGCTTTTACCTATCCCCCTACCCCCTACCAAACGTTAACCCAACCCCACTAGCCATAAAACCCTGCCCAGCATGGTTAACCCTTGAACAGGCAGCAGCTTTGCTTCTCAAAGCTCGTCACTTCTTCAGTCCAAGAAAATGACAGAGCTCCATTGTGACGTTTATTGACATATTATGCATTATTTATTACCATACTGTAGTATCTTTAATTCTCTCATCGAAGTACTGAGGCTCATGGAAGAAGAAAATAAGAAGCATTGGATCAACCGAGAAAATGGAGCAAAGGGAAAACTGTGGGAGAGCAACATGCCAATAAAAGATGCACTACCGCACAAGGAGATGTTGAATTGCACATGGAAACACCATCTTGTCGGATGTAGTCAACCTCAGTGGGTTTGAGGGTCGAGGGAGAGTAGCTGAAACCTGATTCTTATCCTGGTTCCTCGTGATGGCTTTTTATCTTTGCTCAATGCTTATTCAGGTTCCTCCTGATGACTCCAATGCAGTATTTGGTCTTTCATTACCTCCACCACCGAAGTTGGGTGGAGGTTATGTTTTCACCTATGTCTGTCTGTCTGTCTGTCTTTGAACAGGATATCTCAAAAGGTTGTGCAGAGATTCGGAAAAAAAAATTGGTGGACAGGTTGGGTGTATGAAAAGGATGAATCGATTCAATTTTGATGAAGATCCGGATCCGGATCCAGATGCGAGAATTATTTAAGTAATTATTCTCCATTGAGAGATAGGGCCAAAAACGATATCCAGCATGATATTTCAAAAAGTTGTGGACGAGTTACGATGAAACTAGGTGGATGAGTTGGTTAGCTGACAAGAACAAGCTGATTCGATTTTGGTTCAGGTCCGGATTCAGGTCCGACATATCAGTGGGATACAAAACGTAAACTGCTCAGCCTGGCAGAGGTATGCGCTCTACTTCGTGCCATTCTCGATCTAGTTTGATCATGGGAATGGGAGAGACTCCAAGATGGCTGAGGGCAGCAAACTTAATTCCCTCAGGGCAGAGATCAAGACAACGAACTCAGGGAGACAATAATTCCACAGGCAAGTAAAGAGGTGTTGCAAGTTTTGACGATAGGGTGGTCGACATTATAAGCTTTGAAAGGCAGTGTATTGATTTTATATAGTCATAGAAGTATCTTCAAGCCTGGTGTTGGCTTAGTG
The DNA here is from genome assembly GCA_035128595.1 of Eptatretus atami. NCBI lineage: Eukaryota > Metazoa > Chordata > Myxini > Myxiniformes > Myxinidae > Eptatretus > Eptatretus atami. Next base: position 135,812,367 of record CM068958.1, read on the forward strand.
GTTAGGGTGCCGGCTTGGGATCCTAGGGTCCTGAGTTCAAGCCCTGTTTCCGCTGAATTAACACTAGGATGTTGACTCAGCCTGTCATCCTTCCGAGGTCGGCGAAATGAGTACCAGTGTCCTGGTCCCGGTGTATGCCCCGGTTAGAATAGGTGTACCTTATCCCTGAGTGTCGTAAGAGGCGACCAGCGTTGGCGTCAGGAAGGGCATCCGGCCATAAAACATTGCCTCAAGAAAAGTTAACCCCTGCTCAGCAGGGAAAAATGGCTGTAAAAACGGCTGTAGTAGTAGTAGTAGTATATAAGTATCTTCAGTCCATCTCTTTTGTGATGATCCTTTTGGCATTATTATGAGCAGAATGTTGGATTTTGTCAACATCTGCCTGAATATGAAGGACTCCTTGTCTGCCCAGCTGCTGCAAGTGGAAGGGGTCAGGAGTGAATCTCAGACTGGAAAAAGGGCAGCCGTTTTTTGCCACATCTTCCCATCCCTCCTGCCACACACTAGTACAGGCATTTTAGCAGAAATATTTGGTCAACCTCCACAAATTGCAACAAAAGCAAACTCAACAGATTTTTATTCCTGGATATGTCCTCAGTGACAGAAAAAAGTCCAAGGATCCTCCAGGGGAAAGTCCTGAAATATGGAACTCCAATAGGCCGCCACCCGGCTTCGGGGAAATGAGAAAATTGTAAAGATTATATTTTAATATGTAAATATATGTTTTTCTGCATTCTAATTGTTTCTAGTTATGGTCAGTATATTGATATACAAGAATAATTATAAAAAAGTGGAATGTATTGAGGGTAAATAAAAAATTATAGCTTTTTTGTCAAAAATGTCAATTTTTGTCCAAAAAAAATATATTTACCTGATACTGATTTTGGCTCCTGGACAAAAAAAAAAGAAATGTTGAAGAAACAAGATGAAATCACGTCTATGGCAATACAATATAATTATGTAAATCATTAAACATGACAAAATTCACATTCCACTCGGGCAATCACATCTGCCTGAGAAGTTTCGAAATGAAAATGAAAATTCGCATTAAACTCAGAAACTACATCCATAAAACTTACTCTACATGTTGAGAAAAATCAAGCGTATTAAAGTTAGAACTCGACAATGTCGTCATCATCCTCATCATTGTCACATGGAGTGTTTGTGCAGCCAGAGCCCCTGCAGTTTCCACAAGCTGGAGTGCACTCAATTTGTGCTTCTTGCATGTGCATCTCATGGTGCTACATTCAGCCTGGCAGTTGCACCTAATGACACGTAACATCTTTTCAGGAGATGGAGCTATTGATGTCTGAAGTGGCACAAAACCCTCGTCACACTTCTGCCAACCCCAGTCTGTGGAAGAAGTATGCAAGTCTGACGTCTTGAAACGAATCAAAGACCACCTTCAGAAGCATGCGAGTCTGCAAAGATATCTTCTAGAACTTCAGCGCTTGGGTTCAGTATATGGACATGCTAGACATTCTACGCAAATACATCGGACAGAGCACACTGGGAACTGGGCACTACATCTACAGGCCATCCAGGAAATGCTGCCTTACCTGGCAGCCTCGGGCCACAACCTGTATGCCAAATCTGCGAGGGTGTATCTGCAGCAGATGTCCAACCTCAAAACTCAACATCCAATGTCCAACAACGTTTTGATGAGGGTTCCATGTGGTTCGAGAAGTGATCGCCTGTGGGCAGGTCTTTCATCTGACCTGATCATCGAACAAGTTCTGATGAGAAGTTTGAAGACCAGCGGGCTCACCGGGCACGAGCGAGAATGACAGAGCAACAACGGCTGGTATGGCTACTATCAATGCCTGCCTGTGCAGAAATAAACCAGGCAATGCAGGAGCTCACAGGTGTGAACTACAACACTGGAGAGCAGAAGGACATGACCAAGGCAAGACAATCTCGTGACTGGAAGGACACACTATCAGCTCTTCAGTATTTACAGGAACGGAATCTGTTCAGTAGTGATCCACGTCTGAGGAACATTGCCACTGGAGTTCATGCACACCCCACCGTCAACGTCGATACAGCACATGCTGTAGGAGCCAAAATATTGAAATCTATGGATGGGAAAACACCTGCCGAGTACAAATTTAAGAGGAAAGACCAAGTGTCACCCTCCGCATGAAGTCATCTGTCAAGATTGATGGAGAGCAAGTCCAGGTTGACCCACAACTCCTCTTCCAGAGACTGATCACTATTTCACAGACAGCAGAAGAACTGAGTCGGCCTTCAAATATGAACTGTGCAGCTATCCACCAGCCCTCTTTGATTCCTCTCTTCAGCTCCGAGAAGCACACAAGCCAGTCTTTGCTGATCATCTGGGATCTTCTTGGATCCGATGTCCCAGCCGATATCCCCAATGATGGGCAACAGTATGTTTTGGATGGCGGGACTTGTTCAAGCCATTCCATTCTAGTGGATCTACATACAGAGACATATGCCACCAGTACACTGATTAATTTATGTAACGAAGAAGTACGGAGATGCCATAGTCGTGTTTGATGGTTATGAGAGTACCAACACGAAGGACATGACACACCAGAGACGGTCTAAAGGGAATGCTGGCACTACTGTGACATTACAGCTGACATGCTCTCACAATGAAGAAGGAACAGTTTCTTGCCAAGAGGCAGAATAAACAGCGATTCATTTTTATGTGAGTGAAGAGCTTCAGAAGAAGAACTGTGAGACACACCATGCCTCAAGGATGCTGATCTCCTGATTGTACTGAAGGCCGTGCAGTCTGCTACTGTCACCAACACTGTGTTGTTGGTGATGACACAAGACCTCCTCGTCCTCCTATGCTACTGATGTGGATTTTTTTAACCACAGTATTGTGATCGTTGTCCTCCTGAAGGATTCTCACTGGCCGATTGTGTGAAATCCTATTTGACTTCAGCAGAGTTTAACGTTTGTTCGATTTGTTATAAAATCCTACAAAAACCCTATCGACACTGATAAACTGATGTCCACACAAGTCCTTCCTTGTGAAACAATTTATTTCTAATGATATACCATACACTTGTCACCCTCATACAATGAACTTAAGAATCCCCATTGATTTAGATCAATGATTAATTGATGAACTTAAGAATCCCCAACTTAAGAATTGATTGTAATATTTTTGGTTCTATTCCATTTATTCTTATTTTAGTTAACAGTTACACCAACCCGATCCAATTTACTTCTACATTACATCAGACAGTTTTATTCTAACTTGGTACTTGGTCAGTCCAAGAGTACAAGCCACTGAGATGCCATACATCCTCACGTGCTTGCACTGGTATAATTTACATTTCAAAACATTTTTATACTTCTAGAGAGAGAGGTTGGGGATATTCACCCAGACTGTAGACATGTCCTTTAGACGAAAAGCCACTTCATACTTTATCAGCTCGGTCACTCTCTCCAGAACAACACATTTCTTATCATTTAGGCAAAAGTCTTTTGGCCAAAAGGACAGCCAATTCAACTTGCAGCATAAAGTTACATTTCTGAGACTCCATTTGTTACAATTTAAAATACATTAATATAAATTTTTCCCCCACACTCCCCCGTTTTTTTTTTTTAAGGAAAATTTGAATAATTTTTCTTACACATGATTACCATGTCCCATTCCTGAAGGAGAAAAGATTTCCATTACTCAAGTTCAATCAATAATGGCAGCGAGTGCTCATATCAGAAAAATGAGTGAGTTTCCATTTAATTTATGGCCTGTTCATCAGCATGTGTCGCACATTGAAAACATGCTATTCGAATCTGAAAATTGCAGTCAGGTGTGGATATGCAGCACACAACAGGAAACACAATCGAAGCACTCCTGAGCTGAGGAGAAGGTAGATGTGGGCAAGTACAAGTTTGGGCCGGACACTGGGTTGAAGGAGCGCAGTGTGAACTCCAGGCCTGTCGTACATTGAAGCAACCACAGCAAGTTCATGATGTATTTGCAGAGCGGCAATCGAGAGTGTGGCTGAGAACATTCCTCCACGCAGGCACCACACAACGCCGACGTTAAGACTTTGCTCAACCTTCTCCTCAGTGGGTTTTTTCTTCCTTTTCCACATTGCTCCATCTTTCTCCACAGGAAGGGGCATGATCGATCACGTGTTGAATGCTCAATCACCCAAATCTGGGTTCTTCCATCATCCAATCTTTGTGTGGAAGTTCTTTCCAAAACTTCATTGAGACGAAATCGTACATTGCTTCAAAGACTGCTTTCAACACTCCGAAACAAACAAAGCATCAATTAAACACCAATCAATAAACGTCATGGGCCTTTCAATAAGACTAAACAAGTTCTTATAGAAGCATTTAACTTGCATTATATGTCATATCAATATTTTAATCCCTTTCCTTGTTATTTCCAAAACAACATGATAAAATATACAGAAATCCCAGTTGTACGTATACTCAAAACATCCATCTCTCTCAAACAACTTTTGGTCAAAACAAAAATATTTCCTTTTAAATCCATAAATGAAAAATTAAATCTTCAGCATCTATCCAATTAATCATGAAATTACCTTGACTGAATCGATCAAAGGGTTACACTGGTTGTTTGCCATTGCCTTCCCAGCACAAGTTCAGGCAACCTCAACATTCGCAGACGAATAAAACAATATTTCAACGTTCATCCGAGGAATCATCTATTATCTGTGAATTGCCCACGTGCTAAACATCATCAAATCAATTTTAAATAATTCCAAATCACGTTTCTACATTTAAATCACATCTTTTAAGTACAATGGTTACAACTGAATCAAACCTGAAACATTTCTGACACGTCCTCAGAGCTTGCCCAGCACTTAAACCTGCCGGGTTGTGTAATTACAAATCATCACAATGCCAGCGAGAGCTCATCTCCCAAGACTTCACATTCGATACAGTATATCCACATTCACAATTGTTATTTCACAATTTATTCAAAATCCCTATGGTTTTAGATAAAACTTCAACACTTTTTCCTAAATGGACTTCACTTTAAACATTCAGTAGAGAGGTGCGCCACAAACACCAAGGAACAAGGAACAGGAAGTTCTCTCCACATCCAGGGAAGAAAAAGAAAAAAACTCTGACAGGCAAAACCCACAGTTTGCATTACTCTGTCATGGCTTCAACACACACACTAAACAGCATTGCATATCATAGACTCGCGTGTGATCACGTGACAAATACCAATCACATTTCTATCTCATCCTCTTGAATCTGCATATGAATCGAATTTCACACCTAAAGCAAAAGCTTGACAAAGAAACTCAGTGTGAAGACATATCACCCCCCACAGATCGAGTGGAGGGGTCTCACACAGTGTAGTTTGCGACCTCGCGTGGAACCACAATCCCAAGAATGTATAACATGCCATTTCAAACAGATCCACAGCTCAACTCAGCACGAGTTAAAATATCGTCAAAATCCCAACAGAACACGTTTCATTTCAGTGAAATTGGACCGCACAAGTTTCATTTTTACTCTTAGTAACACATGCATCTCAATGCAAACCACCAGCCACGCTCCCAGGCGGTTAATCATCTCCTGCACTCTACAAAACGTTTCGTGCAAATCATTGCATTTACAAATCCGTAAAACCTCCACACAATATAACATAACAACCTCACTGCCAACAAACTTCCAGTGAGTTCAATGAACAAAAGGTAACTTTTATAACTCTTACAAACAGGTAACTTATAATATTTATCTATTTTAACCCTATCTCGGCGTCTCAGCCGATTACTCGGCCTCTCTCTCTCACAGCCGGTCCGTATCAATGCAAACATGTGGCATGTCAAAATTTATAGTCGACTTTCCCACATTTTGGGAAATCGCAGGGGTCACCCTTCCCTCCTGAAGTGCAATGGGTAGGCCTTGCCCTGAGAATACCGCCTTACCTAATTGATGGGGTATCTCTCCAATCAGGTATCAATGCAAACATATATCTCACGCGTCCTATGCGCGGTCTGTGGATGTCACTTCGTCATGCTCATTTCATCTGACTCCTCTTCTTCTCCAGCACTTTTGTAAAACAACTACAGTACTTATCGTTTACTTTAAAACGGACTCCCTCCGCCGGATCCTCTTCTTTCTCTCAATAAAATATCTGACAATGAACTTTTCTTGTTCGAAATGCGTTACCTGCTGAGAGCGCTCTCCCTTACCTTCGCTCAAACACTTGTCGTTCCTCCAGGCACTGCCTCCGGCAGATTAAGCACCTCCGGTCACGAGCACCGCACCAACGTCGGTTCGAATCCGAGTCTCGGCAACAACTGATGTGGATTTTTTTAACCCACAGTATTGTGATCGTTGTCCTCCTGAAGGATTCTCACTGGCCGATTGTGGAATCCTATTTGACTTCAGGCAGTTTAACGTTTGTTCGATTTGGTTATAAAATCCTACAAAAACCCTATCGACACTGATAAAACTTATGTCCACACAAGTCCTTCCTTGTGAAACAATTTATTTTCTAATTAACACATACACTTGTCACCCTCATACAATGAACTTAAGAATCCCCATTGATTTAGATCAATGATTAATTGATGAACTTAAGAATCCCCAACTTAAGAATTGATTGTAATATTATTTGTTCTATTCCATTTATCTTTATTTAGTTAACAGTTACACCAACCCGATCCAATTTACTTCTACATTACATCAGACAGTTTTATTCTAACTTGGTACTTGGTCAGTCCCAAGGAGTACAAGCCACTGAGATTCATACATCCTCACGTGCTTGCACTGGTATAATTTACATTTCAAAACATTTTTATACTTTCATGAGAGAGAGTTGGGGATATTCACCCAGACTGTAGACATGTCCTTTAGACGAAAAGCCACTTCATACATTTATCAGCTCGTCACTCTGCTCCAGAACAACACATTTCTTATCATTTAGGGCAAAAGTCTTTGGCCAGAAAGGACAGCCAATTCAACTTGCAGCATAAAAGTTACATTTCTGAGACTCCATTTGTTACAATTTAAAATACATTAATATAAATTTTTCCCCCACACTACCATGCAAGTTAGAATCCCATGACCTCTTATTTTTTCCCGAGCCAAAGAAAAACACGAAGAAGCCTCGCATCTGGAACATCAAGGCTACAAAAAAATGATTGGTACAGACATATGCAAGCACATACTGTTTCTACATGCAGTTATTGGGTGCAACACGACATCTCGTCTTCATGGATTGGAAAGGAGCTTCCCTCAAAAAGTTCAAAGCAAACAACACATTCCGTGAGCAGGCCAAGGTTTTTGATACATATCCAGCTTCCGTATGTGATGTGGCAGATGCAGGAGAAAAAACATTGGTGATAATCTTACAACGGAAAGTCAACTGACACCCTGGACACCCTCCCGGTATCAGCGGTACTGGAACAAGTGGCTTGAGCTCCTCTCACGTGCAACCACAGACGTTACCACCAACATCAGAAGCAGCACAGTATCACAGCCTGCGCGGGTATCTGCAAGTCCAAGAAGAAGGGATGTGCAGATGAACTTCTTCCGACAGACTGGGTTGGCAGAAGTGTGACGAGGGTTTTGTGCCACTTCAGACATCAATAGCTCCATCTCCTGAAAAGATGTTACGTGTCATTAGGTGCAACTGCCAGGCTGAATGTAGCACCATGAGATGCACATGCAAGAAGCACAACATTGAGTGCACTCCAGCTTGTGAAACTGCAGGGCTCTGGCTGCACAAACACTCCATGTGATAATGATGGGATGATACGACATTGTCGAGTTCTAACTTTAATACGCTTGATTTTCTCAACATGTATAGTAAGTTTATAATGGATGTAGTTTCTGAGTTTAATGCGAATTTTCATTTTCATTTCGAAACCTTCGTCAGGCAGATGTGATTGCCCCGAGTGGAATTGTGAATTTTGTCATGTTTCAATTATTTACATAATTATATTGTATTGCCATAGACTTGATTTCATCTTGTGTCTTCAACATTTCTTATTTTTTTGGTTCAGGAGCCAAAATCAGTATCAGGTAAATATTTTTTTTCGGGACAAAAAATTGACATTTTTGACAAAAAAGCTATAATTTTTATTTTACCCTCAATACATTTCACTTTTTTATAATTATTCTTGTATATCAATATACTGACCATAACTAGAAACAATTAGAATGCAGAAAAACATATATTTACATATTAAAATATCAATCTTTACAATTTTCTCATTTTCCCCGAAGCCGGTGGCGACCATATTGGATTTCCATGATTTCAGGACTCCCCCCCCCCCCCCGGAGGATCCCTTAGGACTTTTTTTCTGTGACTGAGGACATATCCAGGAATCAAAATCTGTTGAGTTTGCTTTTGTTGCAATTTGTGGGAGGTCATCCGACATTTTGACTGTACTACACACGATGCATGGGAAGCAAGCCCCAATGTGTCGTACCGAGATTACCAACTTCATCCGACGCACATGTCACGTTGGACCTAGCAGTCTTCTCTGCTCCGATTCGACACAACTATACCCTTGCACCTCTCCCGCCACCTCCGTCTCCCGCCGCTCAGCTCGCGATCCACACCACTATATTACCCGGTGATCCTGCCGGCTCCCCTACCCTTCACCCCACCAGTTGAGTGCTGTTGCCCCGCCACCGTGCCCTATCATTCCTTCGCCACATCCTGGTATTCCAACACTCTCACCTTACACTTCTCGTGTCCATCCCTATTACTGCCCACGCGATCTCTAGAGCGACTCATCTTCTCACTTCCTCGATGATCCTTTTAATCTGCCATCCTAACACGCTGCGCACACTACATCACATCTCCCGACACACTGCCCCACTGACACAAGTTTGTTGCATTGAAGAGCAGGCCATATCCTGTGGGCGGCTTTTACCACCATGTTATTTACATTTCACCAGAGGAAAAATTCTGGCCACACAT
>CM068958.1:135845271-135859798 GCA_035128595.1 Eptatretus atami
AAATTTAGCAAAAATACAACAGCAACCCACATTTTCCCTCACTTATCTTACCACATCTATGTGTGTCTGTGTGTGTTCTGTGTGTGTGTGTTTATATATATATTATATATATATATATATATATATACATGTATAATCAGGCACAATCCTGGACAGGTCACCTCTCCGACACAGGATACTCAAATGGCTCAATCATTCCAGCAAGCTGGTACTCTATTTTGCTGACCTCAGAAGGATGACAGGCTGAGTCAACCCCACTGGTATTAATTCAACAGCAAAGCAGGATTTGAACTCAGATCCCGAGGATCTCCAGGATCCCGAGCCTGCCACCCTAACCATTAAACCAACACCAAGCATATCAAATTAATGCGGTTGGGAATATCCATTATAATAAAGAGAAGGCACAGCCAACCAAAAAATAATCTGAACTCCACTCTAATTTTGAAACAAATGGGAAGATCAGTGTCAGCCTCCGGCAACGTTTCGCTTGTGATCCGCAAGCTTTATCAAGCCAAAGGGAACCAAGGTGGCACACACGGCTCTTTTATTGTTGATTTTGTAGACCACTCGATATAATTCCAGTCACGCACGGAAGCATGGAAGATATATATATTATATATATATATCTCTCTCTTTTTTGCTGTTGTTTAAACAAGAGAAAGCCATATCATTATATATTTGCTGTATATGATATATATTTGTTGCGAATTCGCCGCCACCAGCGTGCGGACGGCCACGTGACTCAAATCGCGGCACGTCGTCCACCGGACGGACAATTCTGTCGTGACCCTCTCGGACTAACGCCGGGAGCTAGTCACGGGTGGGCCTTTCGGCCTCACCACGATCGTGCCAATCGGCCACCCGCGTGGGATAGGGTTGTTCGCCAAACTCGACCTACCTAAGTACCCACGCGGATGGTAAACCGGGCGATCGCACCTCGCCGCAGGTCGACTCCGGACACGGGCCGCTTAAGCGGTCCGTTCCGTACTATCGGATAACCGAGCGGTGTTATCGTCGGCCTCGACGGTTCCGATTAATTATCGGGCGTATTAAGCCCACTACGAACCCGTTACGTGAAGCAAGATGGAGATTCAACAAGGGAAGGACGCAGCGAAACGGGGAACAAGTTCACACAAGCACTATATTTACACAACACACGGAGAGCACACATATACAGCCATACAGTCAGAATGCACATAAAGCAAATGCAACAGGAACGACAAAAGCAACGATGACGCAGAGCTACAACCGACTAAGACCGACACACGGCAACACTAAACAGTTCTACTTTGCAAGACACGGCGCCACAAGATCCATACAAAAACCCTGAAAATAAAAAGGTGACTTCCCTTGCTGGTGAGTCCCTCTCCGACGTCCGTCGACGTGGTCCCGCCTGGCCGCGACTCCGTGCCCTGGCGTGGTAGGTGAGTCCTCTCCTGCGTGCCTCGCGCCTGCACGTATTGGCCGCTCGACGCCCGGACCGAGTGTTCGGCGCTATCCCAGCGCGGATAGAGGGGGGGGGGGGACGTGGATGCCCGAAGTCGGAGAGGGGAATGGCGGACGCTCCTTCCCGCCAGCGGTGTCTTGCAACTGCCCCACAAAAGACCAGGCCAGGCGCCTCCAGGACGAGCGAGCCGAAAGACGGGCAGCGAGCCAGAGCAACCACGAAGCAAGAGCTCGACCAACCAGAAGCATCGACCAAACCAGAGCATCGACCAAAAACACAAGAGCATCGACCAAACTGCTTCCCCCCCCCCCCGTCTCCGACTCTTATACCCCGGAGCTCCGCCCTCCACTCCGCCCCCGTTTTCGGCTCCACCCTCCTTCGGGAGGGTTCTCGGAGAGGGGCGTTCCCTCACCCCGACCGCCTCACGCTGGTCATCCACAATCGGTGGCGGGCTACCCTTCCCCCTTCCTTCACACCAAGCGCGGGAAAAAATGGCGGGAAAAACAGGCGGGAAAAACAGCGCGCCATCGCAGCTCCTTCCTTGGCGCCCTTGTTTGCCGTTCGGTTGAAATCAAAGATAGGGAAAGAAAAAACGCCTAACTCAAAGTGTCGAGCCCGAATGAATCACATAAATTCCCTCTAAACAACGGGGTTTGGGGCTAACTACACAGGTACTTAAAAGATACCTCACTACGGGACCTGAATGGTGGTTTTGCGAATTTCACAGCCGAACAATATATATATATATACATCTATATAAATATACATATACTGTATACATATATATATATATAAATACATATATATATATATATTATAAATACTATATACATACATAGTACATATACATACACACCCATATACACACACACAATATGTGGTGTGTATGTTTAGATATATATGTATATGTATGTATACGTATACAGTGTGTGTTGTGTGTGTGGTGTGTGTGTGTGTGTGTGTGTGTGTGTGTGTGTGTTGTGTGTACATATATTTATATGTGTGTGCGTTTGTGTATGTCTGTGTGTATATATATATATATTATATATATATATATATTAATATATGAATGAATGTATATATATATATACACACACATACATGTCTCGATGGATGTGCGATGGTTAGGGTGGTGTGCTTGGTATCCTCGAGTTCTGAGTTCAAATCCTGCTTGGCTGTTGAAGTAATACCAGGTGGGTTTGCCTCATCCTGTCATCCTTCTGAGGTCGGCAAAATGAGTACCAGCTTTCTGGTGTCCTGCATTGGAGTGGTGACCCATCCAGGATTGTGCCCACTAGCCAAGAAGACTGCTTAAGCAGCATCAATGCTCTGCATAGAGTATGGTCCCGATGGATGGATGGATATATATATATTCTGTATATATACATATACATATACATGGACATACATGCACATATATTAGTACACACACCTCATACATGGTCCCAAATTCTCCCTCTGCAATAAATATGTTTTTGACAATTTGTAGGCCAAGTCTTGCAAAAAGCAATTGCAGTTTGAGCAGTGAAGTTCAGAAATCTTGACTGCACACTCTCGGATACTTTTCTTTAATGGCCACAATTATTCCCACATTCTTGTGGGGTTGGCTGGGGGGAGGTTTTTGGTTAGAGCCTTTCACGAACCAGCTCGCCAGGCCTTACGTTCAAATAAGGTTAGGGCAGAAATTTGGCCATGGTGCCGGCAATAGCTCGCCTACTCTTCACAAAGGATACCACAGGATATTTAACGTCCACTAACTAATGCTAGCAGATGGGACGCCCAGTTAATCATCCAACAGAGGGACAGCACACACATTGATGAATCGCCCTGTATGTGAAACACTGGGATGAGAGTTCATAGCTGGACTGAGATTCAAATCCAGGTTAGACAGCTTGGAGGTGAGTGTGTGTGTGCCTCTCGGCCATCCTGCCAGCCCAAAGACTCTAGGATACTACATCTGCAAATTGGTAGTCCAATTGTTGTATCCTAGTCATTGAGAACATATTGTATCTGGTTTCTCGTGCAATCCAGGAATATATTGAAATTTTGTCACAGTACGGTTCACAATCAACTTGTTCTATAAAATTCTTGAAAGTTTTCCATCTCCATGGAGTGCAAGGTGTTAGAATTAAATGTTAAACCGCTTGGTGAATGTCGTAGACATGTGTGCTGAATACCTTAATCCCCTCAAACAACTAAAATGGTACGTGCTGAAATGACATGCAACTCCTTTTAACCTTTTACAATCAAAAAACCAAAAAGTCATTCTCCAGAATAAATCAAAGCAGACACTCATTGTCTTTTGGAATCCATATTTATTGGGTCAATTGGATTCAGGTTGTTCAGTCACTGGCTTGTGACTTCAAAAAAAAAAAACAATCTACAGCTACTTACGTTAATAATAATAATAATGATAATACCACTATGACTAATAATAAAAAAATACACTAAGTCTGACATGCATATCAGATTGCAAGCCACAGTGGTTTCTTAATCCCTGCCATTGTCATGTACAAAATTTGTACATTGTCATGTACAAAATGCAAGCTTGTTTATTACACAAGGTAATAACATATATATATAAAATATTATATATATAATATATATATATATATATATATATACACACATGTCTACGACATTCACCAAGCGGTAACATTTAATTCTAAACACCTTGCACTCCATGAGATGGAAAACTTTCAAAATTTTATAAACAAGTTGATTGTGAACCGTACTGTGACAAAATTTCAATATATTCCTGGATTGCACGAGAAACCAGATACAATATTCTCAATGACTAGGATACAACATTGGACTACCAATTCAGATGTAGTATCCTAGAGTCTTTGGGCTGCAGGAATGGCCGAGAGGCACACACACACTCACTCCAAGCTGTCTAACCTGGATTTGTAATCTCCAGTCCAGCTATGAACTCTCATCCCAGTGTTTCATCATACAGGCGATTCAATCAATGTGTGTGCTGTCCCTCTGTTGGATGATTAACTGGGCGTCCCATCTGCTAGCATTAGTTATGGGACGTTAAATATTCTGTGGTATCCTTTGTGAAGAAGGCGAGCTATTGCCGGCACCATGGCCAAATTTCTGCCCTAACCTTATTTTGAACGTAAAGCCTGGCGAGCTGGTTCGTGAAAGGCTCTAACCAAAACCTCCCCCCAGCCAACCCCACAAGAATGTGGGAATAATTGTGGCCATTAAAGAAAAGTATCCGAGAGTGTGCAGTCAAGATTTCTGAACTTCACTGCTCAAACTGCAATTGCTTTTTGCAAGACTTGGCCTACAAATTGTCAAAAACATAATTTATTGCAGAGGGAGAATTTGGGACCATGTATGAGTGTGTGTACTAATATATGTGCATGTATTCCATGTATATGTATATGTATATATCAGAATATATATATACAACTATACCATACCATCACATCCTATCAGTAGCATTGAGCATTGATGCTGCTTAAGCAGTCTTCTGCTAGTGGGCACAATCCTGGATGGGTCACCACTCCAATGCAGGACACCAGAAAGCTGGTACTCATTTTGCCGACTCAGAAGGATGACAGGATGAGGCAAACCACCTGGATTACTTCAACAGCCAAGCAGGATTTGAACTCAGAACTCGAGGATACAAGCACAACCACCCTAACCATACGCACATCCATCGAGACATGTATGTGTGTGTATATATATATATACATTCATGCATAATATTAATATATATATATATAAATATATATATATACACACAGACATACACAAACGCAACACACATATAATATATATGTACACACACACACACACACACACACACACACACACACACACACACACACACACACACACACTGTATACGTATACATACATCATATATATCTAAACATACACACACATATATTGTGTGTGTGTATATGGGTGGTAGTTATATGTACTATGTATGTATATATGTATTTATATATATATATATATATATGTATTTATTATATATATATGTTACATATAGTATATTATAGATGTATATATATATATATTGTTCGGCTGTGGAAATTCGCAAACCACCATTCAGGTCCCGTAGTGAGGTATCTTTTAAGTACCTGTGTAGTTAGCGCCCAAACCCCGTGTTTAGAGGGAATTTATGTGATTCATTCGGGCTGCGACACTTTGAGTTAGGCGTTTTTTCTTTCCCTATCTTTGATTTCAACCAACGGCAAACAAGGGCGCCAAGGAAGGAGCTGCATCGCCGCTTTTTTCCCGCCTGTTTTTCCCGCCATTTTTTCCCGGCTTAGCGCTGTGAAGAAAGGGGGAAGGGTAGCCCGCCACCGATTGTGATGACCAGCGTGAGCGGTCGGGGTGAACGCCCCTCTCCGAGAACCCTCCCGAAGGAGGGTGGAGCCGAAAACGGGGGCGGAGTGGAGGGCGGAGCTCCGGGGTATAAGAGTCGGAGACGGGGGGGGGGGGGAAGCAGTTTGGTCGATGCTCTTGTGTTTTTGGTCGATGCTCTGGTTTGGTCGATGCTCTGTTTGGTCGATGCTCTTGCTTCGTGGTTGCTCTGGCTCGCTGCCCGTCTTTCGGCTCGCTCGTCCTGGTAGGCGCTCGGCCTGGTCTTTTGTGGGGCAGTTGCAAGACACCGCTGGCG
Organism: Eptatretus atami; assembly: GCA_035128595.1. Classification (NCBI taxonomy): domain Eukaryota; kingdom Metazoa; phylum Chordata; class Myxini; order Myxiniformes; family Myxinidae; genus Eptatretus; species Eptatretus atami. Next base: position 135,851,364 of record CM068958.1, read on the forward strand.
GGAAGAGCGTCCGCCATTCCCCTCTCCCGACTTCGGGCATCCACGTTTCCCCCCCCCCCCTCTATCCCGCGCTGGATAGCGCCGAACACTCGTCCGGGCGTCGAGCGGCCAATACTGCAGGCGCGAGGCACGCAGGAGAGGACTCACCTACCACGCCAGGGCACGGAGTCGCGGCCAGGCGGACCACGCGACGGACGTCGGAGAGGGACTCACCAGCAAGGGAAGTCACCTTTTTATTTTCAGGGTTTTTGATGGATCTTGTGGCGCGTGTCTTGCAAAAGTAGAACTGTTTAGTGTTGCCGTGTGTCGGTCTTAGCCGGTGTAGCTCTGCGTCAATCGTTGTTTTGTCGTTCCTGCTTGCATTTGCTTTATGTGCATTCTGACTGTATGCTGTATATTGTGCTCTCCGTGTGTTGTGTAAATATAGTGCTTGTGTGAACTTGTTCCCCGTTTCGCTGCGTCCTTCCCTTGTTTGAATCTCCATCTTGCTTCACGTAACGGGTTCGTAGTGGGCTTAATACGCCCGATAATTAATCGGAACCGTCGAGGCCGACGATAACACCGCCCTCGGTTATCCGATATTACGGAACGGACCGCTTAAGCGGCCCTTGTCCGGAGTCGACCTGCGCGCAGTGCGATCGCCCGTTACATCCCGCGTGGGTACTTAGGTAGGTCGAGTTTGGCGAACAACCCTATCCACGCGTGGGCCGATTGGGCACGATCGTGGTGAGGCCGAAAGGCCCACCCGTGACTACTCCCGGCGTAAGTGCGAGAGGGTCACGACAGAATTGTCCGTCCGTGACGACGTGCCGCAATTTAGTCACGTGGCCGTCCGCACGCTGGTGGCGGCGAATTCGCAACAAATATATCAGTATACAGCAATATATAATGATATGGCTTTCTCTTGTGTTAATTAAACAACAGCAAAAAGAGAAGATATATATATATAATTATTATATATCTTCCATGCTTCCGCTGCGTGACTGGAATTATATCGAGTGGTCTACAAAATCAACAATAAAAGAGCCGTGTGTGCCACCTTGGTTCCCTTGCTTGATAAAGCTTGCGGATCACAAGCGAAACGTTGCCGGAGGCTGACACTAATCTTCCCATTTGTTTCAAAATTAGAGTGGAGTTCAGTATTATTTTTTGGTGCTGTGCCTTCTCTTTATTATAATGGATATTCCCAACCGCATTAATTTGATATGCTTGGTGTTGTTTAATGGTTAGGGTGGCAGGCTCGGGATCCTGGAGATCCTCGGATCTGATTCAAATCCTGCTTTGCTGTTGAATTAATACCAGTGGGTTGACTCAGCCTGTCATCCTTCTGAGGTCAGCAAAATAGAGTACCAGCTTGCTGGAATGATTGAGCCATTGAGTATCCTGTGTCGGAGAGGTGACCTGTCCAGGATTGTGCCTGATTATACATGTATATATATATATATATATATATATATATATAGACAACACACACACACAGAACACACACAGACACACATAATGTGGTAAATGAAAGTGAGTGGAAAATGTGTTCTTGTGTATTTTGCTATTTGTCTCCAGAATATGAAAAACCCCTTGAAAGAAAATGCACATTGAACAGTCATAATTTAACATTAAAGAAAGAGCTATTTACTTCCCCAAAATTAGGTATCATGATGAAGGTAATAACTTGTTTCGTACACACAAACCCAGAGGGAATCTGTCACCCGTCAATAAAAAGACATGGAAATGAATTTGGAGATGGGAGCTGATTATCATTGTCAGAAAACTCCAATGCAAACTACACAAATTACTGCCACCTCATAAGACGCAATCATGAAATGACCATTAAGTAGGCCATACTCTTCAGCAATAAAATGGCATGCATGAGGTTTTCCCAAATTGCAGTGTTGAAGAATATTCACAACCTCAATGCTATGATGCCAATACGCACCTCATTATAACTTCCTTACACAAGTTCTCAATGATTGGTTTCCCTGACGCAAACAATTCAACAAATAAATAGCTGCTACCTTGATGCCTGATATGCACAAGATTTCCTACAACATGCAATTGTCACAATATAAATCAGGGGGCCTCACTTTGATGACAGGTAACTCGGTTGTTGAAATCTAGGCCTCAACCAATTGTCTTTGTAAACCAATTAGAAGCAAGCCAAGCATCTACATTAAATAGTTTGAACTTCCCCACTCTTACAGATTGCCCTGTTCTTTGCGGCAATGGTCCCATAACACTCCATCAAATCCAACATCCTCAGTTTTAAGCAAAAATCTAACATGCAAGCCGCTGACAGTCGCAATGGAGTCTCATCACGTCCTTCCTCCCAGTAAAATGGGCTTCCTTGGGTCAGCAGCACAGACCAGGTTGCTTGGAGATGGCAGGTGACGTAATGACACGCCAGAGGGAGCTTAGGACCTGATTGCAGGCTCGACTGGATGAGAGGTACTGTTTGCAGCCGAGCTGCTGCCTCCACTTCATTTCACGAAAGCTTGGAAAACCATAACGCAGTACAATCTGGAAGTTTAGGTGGTGTTGCAGGGTTTGTGTGTGGCACCATATCTGCAAAAAATGGAAGGAGAAAGGGTTGGAAAACTTGCAAGAACATTCTCATTTGTTTGCTTAAATGTTGATTTAAACCTGTTTTCTTCTCTAAAGTCACTCGCTTCTTTAACACAATTCAGTTCCATTCCATCTCTTAAATAACTTGGTTAACATTAACTGCATGGAAACCAATCTTTGAATGAAGACTCTAGTCTGTCTTGTGTCACCCAGGACCAAAAAAAAGGACAAATAATTTATCAAACCAAATGTTGAAAGAGGTATGCTACATACTGCGGTGTGTGAAAAGATTTCTTATTCTTCCCCTATACATTTATTTCGAAAAAGAACATATTAACATGACAAACACTCATTAAATTTGTCCAGTTGTTGTTTTGAGAGGAGGTTTCATCATCTGAGATCACAACCAAGAAGACTACTCATCGAGATTAGCCTTTCATCATCATCATCACCATGATGCCCAGTCGTAATAGTTGTGGTTGGTAGCTCATAGTCCAAGAAAATGGCACACTTTATGAACCAGTAGCCCGTAGGACATTGATTTAAAAACTCCACTCTGAAGTAGCCAATCAACCCATCCAGTGACGTAAATAAAACCAAGGCTTTTACCCATCAATCATCAAGCATTCCCTCCATTCACTTTCCCTGCTCACTTCATAAACAGTTACCTTATCACATTGCATGCAGATATTCAGACAGGACTAGGTCACCAACCCAAAGACAAAACCTTGTCCCACTGGGATGCTTAAATGGGTTGGTCCTATGGTTGAGTGGGGGGGGAGATCAGGAGGAAGCTATGCGGTGAATATTTTGGGGCGGATGAGATGGTCTGGCGGACATGCGTGGGTTCCTGGTACCCTGACTTGCTCATCCCAACTCTCCGACACCTCCTCTCCCTCTGACGTGTTCATACACCCCCACCTCTTCATCATTCTCTACTCAACTTGAACTCCCAGTCAACTCTCAACTAACAACGCAGTGCTGCCCACCCCTCACACTATTCCTACCATAAAGAATGCCCAAATACATTCATAGCATGTGCCCAGAGGTGATTTAAATTTTTGGGGGCCCGGGTAACCAAAAAATATTTTGCCCCAAAATGCCAAAAAAAACCACAAGGACTCCGCATCATTCTCACAGTTGTTGTGGGCACATGGCTTGACTAATGAGAGTTTGTTTTGTGATCGTTCAATAAATTGTAGTGTGGATTTGCAACCAATATCGATATGCATTAACATTAGAAATTAAAACTATTTTATTGTGAATTATTGTTGACTTGTTGTTTATTAAACAAGTTAATATTCCATTCCTTTCTTGATTAACCTCACCTAATAATTTTGTAATATCGGATAATCCTGTGTAGTTAAATATCAGGGAATACGTTTTTTTTAAAATTGATTCATTGTGTGACTGTGCTTCTTTCCTCTTTCGTGGGTCTCAAAGAATTGTGAACCACGATCGGTTCTGTGGGGCCCCAATGTTATCTGGGGCCCCCATGCAATTTGCCGTGGGTCGGCACGGTCCTCACGCCAACCTCTGCCGGGCCCACATTGAACTTGGCGCCCCTGGGCAGCCCTGCATTGCCCGACGTTAATCCACCATTGCGTGTGCCACTTGCGTTCTTCCGCGACCCGAAGCCTCTCGACATGCCCGGTTTAAGATGGTGTCGCGGTCTTGCCGTTCGCGCATGATCCTTGAGGCAGTACTTTGCCTTCCTGTGCGGGTATTTGCTGGGCCTGTGGAGCTGATAACAGCAAGTTCCACTTCAAATAACAAATAGACAGATTGACAAGGATGCTGATTTAAATAATTAATGTCGACCCCTAGGGGGATATGTTTGTTGGGGAAGCTTTGAGAGACACTATCGCGGTGGGAGGGGTACATGATATCATCTCTGAACAAACTCAAATTTCATCATTTTCACACAGAAACTGCACCTTAATGCTGAACATGTATGAATGGTGTAACTAAACTCATATGTTACATCAGTTACCCCCTATCATGTCTCCAGCAACAAAACATCCAACACACACACACACATCATGTCCCTAGAGAATATGGTTCTCTCAAAAGACACAATGTTTTCATCACGAAGGTTTCTGATGCAATTCCTTTTCTGCAGTTACAGTTGACTCCAGTAGGCAGGGTGTGCCACATTAAGGCAAAATTTGTAATTGTGTTCCAGGGTGTGCACTAACCTTGCCCTCTACTCTTTGTCGAAAAGACAGTGTGGAATATCTTATAGAGAACCCAGCTATCACCTACGCAGATGGATACCCATCTTAACGTTCTATCCTGAAGGTGCAGGTTACCCACCTGGTCTGAGCAACACTGTCACTCTTAGCCAACCAGCACGCAATCTTCCGTTTGTTCATCAGGGCGAGACTTAAGCCAACAGCACAGCGCAAGGTAATTAAGTGCCGCCCCGTCTCGCAATCTCATCTTCGGTCAAAGTGCTCTTGCAATCGTACCTGATAAACAGGATCCTGTGATGCATGTGCCCTACTACTGGTTCAAACTCCAATAATGGCAATGTCGGTTGAAGTTAAATTTACATTACCAACGAGAAACACTTGCTGTCCTACGACACAAGCGGGAGGGCTGGCAAGATGCGCGGCAACTTATTGATTTACACTGGTGTTACGATATATATACTAGTACACTCGTCTAGAATGCACTGATCCTATGAGCCCAGAGGGGTCATGTTATTATCTTTATGATTATTAATCACATAGCAGAGCTGACTCACCCCACCCTCGGCGATCGATGTCAACCGTGCAACACGGCTTCTGACACATACCTTTATTGGGGCTGGTTGTATAGGCAACAGACCATGCCCTGATCCACTCCCCAAAAAATAAAATTAACCAGCAGGGTACCTACATAAGCGAAAACATGCTCGACTGCTTATGTGCCATATTAATAAAGAATTTAGTTACTATAGCTCAGATAATTACATATGCCACCACCCACGCTTCCCGCAAGGAAGTGAAAATGCCAAATATGGGCCCAAATAATATGTATTCCAAAACTTTGATGGAATCAAACTTAGAACACTGCCATAGTACACAACTTCAGTCTGCCCTTCATTAATCCCTGAAAGTTTCAGCTTCTTCGGTCAAATCCTTCCGGAAGGTATAATAATACAATATACACTTGCTCCCATTATAATAGAGAATATTACTCTCCACGAACACTTTGTTGATCGTGAATGGGTTTATAAATTTTGACATAAAAAGGTACATTCAATGCAAAAAAGCAAATTAGAACCCACCCAATTCCTGAACGCAATAGGAAAAAAAGTAGCCTCAGCAAGTATAACTTGAGTCCACAAGCCCTTCCCCATCATGAGTTTTTTCATTGATCTGTTACGGAATCCAGGGTCGAGTTTTTGCCCATGAAGAAGTGCCTTGAGTTCCTTCCTGAACACTCTGGTCGAGGCCACCTGGAGCACAAAAAACCCATGCTCCGGCAGGTTGTTAGCAACACGAGTGCCGATTGCTGACTGCCCATCGGGCAGGGTTCACACCTCGACGTAGATACCTGTGTGTTGGATGGCACACCAAGTGGGTCCTCTGCCCTCGATGCGTCTCCTAGTTAACTTACAGGATCATACAGCCGATTAGATGCCAGTTCTGCTAACCGGGCTAATCAAGAGAAATCACGTGGGCAGAACCTCCCAGCTTACACGACGTGCGACTAGGCCTGCACCAATAGGAGAAAGATTGCCTATGAGCTGGGGTACAGTTTAAAAAGCAGGTTATTGTAACAAATTGGGGTGAAGGCAAGGAAATGCATCAATATTTACAACAAGAAACAAGACACTGCAAATTACCCTCGTTATGAAGAACTTCTACGAATCTACTTATACCATAGCCAGTAGAACAAGCGCTATCACAAATATTAATATATCCCAGAGAAAGTAGAGAGCATATAGAGAGATGAGGAATAGATGAGGGTTTGTTTTGACCCTGGCCCGGTCCCGATGGGACCACACTTCCCAGTCAACTTAGGGAAGGGGAGGAAGGGGAGGGAAATTTGAGGATGTCAGAATGGTGTGTGCTCAGAAGAAGGGTGCAAAAGATGGGTTGTGGTATTGCGGATGTTGCAGAGAAGAAAATGGAAAGAGGTGTGTGTCTGTGGGGTCGCTTTGAAAAAGGCGTTTGTTCGGGACTTGCTGTCGCCGATTGCTTTTCTTGTGGTCCACAGATGAGATGAAAATGAAAGACGAAAGTGTGAGAGATAGTCCCTAATGATGCGTGGGAAGTCTGCATGTGTAATGTTTTTGGCGAGACCCTCAATGAAGCAATTCAGCACAGCGACTGAATAATTGCCCACCAGCACTCCGCTCCACCTACCCTTGTCCACAAGCTCCGTCTGGCCTGTTCAGCTCGCCTTCCGTCCAGTACCGGCTGACCAGGCCAAAAGTGTTTCTCTCTCTTATTCGGGTGTTTTTTGGTTGCTAATGAGGGAGCCAAAGGTGGATCAGGACGGATCGGTAGAGTTTCAGAGTCCGACATTGGTGCATGGGGCTTCCCCAAGGGTTGACCGCACAAACGTGTGGACTTGGCACCGGAATGGCTTATCCACTTCCCGCCGCTGACACCAGTGACTCATCTCTATATTAACATGGGGCGAGGTACTTGTGCTCTCCGGCCCAAGAACATGACGCTGACCACAAATGGGGGCCATAATTGAGTGGAGCGCGAGGCTATCCAGTACGATGTTCAACGATTCAAAGCCACCACACCCAGAACGTTCAAGAATCCGACCCAGTATATGTCCTATGCCCATTGTTCTCACTAACTCCTAAGGGCCCAGTGGAGCCGCCGTCCATGTTGTGACCGTGTTGCGGCATCTGCATAGCGGTGGTGGTCGCGAAGCGTTAATAGAGTACGTGAGCTAGGAATGTCCGTAGTGGTGAGGTGGTTGAGGATAATCTTCGGTTATGGCATGAATATGAAGTAAGCCGGCTGGATTGATGTTAGGTGGATCTTTACTAAGGCATTATAATGAGTTCATCCGAAATTGGCAGGCATGTGGTCCCGAGTCCTGGAGAAGGCTAGCGGGTGAGATTCTGTTTGATAATGGGTTGAAGTCTTGAACGGGAAATTGGTGCACGTCGTGTGCAAATAAGCTGCATGTTGCTGATCGGCGAATGCTTGTGTGAAGAGAGGGTTCATGTAGTGAATAACAATAGATAAGACAAGAATAGTGATTAAAGACGTGCCGAAACAGCGCCCTCGCAATGCATTTATGTTCCCAATAAAGGCGCCACCAGACATCAACGGAATGGGCTCTCTAAACGGCAATACTCAATGAATACGACTGTCCTCAAGATACCACTATTTGTTGTGTGCCATGCCTAGGTGGAGCGCCGCTTTGCCAGACCACACAATACTATAACACAGATAATTCGCCTATTTAGAAAATGATTTGACAACTTCGAGGAAGTGTTTTTTTTTTCATGAAACATCCAGTTTTCAATTTATTTTGGTCAGTCGGTGCAGGGATGTCGATTAGCACCGTATGATAATTGGGCCACATCAGTAATACGCTGGTTTTCGTATGATAATTCCCCACTTTTTAGGCAAAAATAAAAACGACAAGTTCGAGGTGGGCCACCCAACTTAGCAGAACCTTCCCATGCTCACCCCCAAATACCACCACTTGATTCAACACTTTTCTTCCCACAACAAACAAAGAACGACAAGTAATGATTTACCGATCCCCTCCACGATACATGATGACGACAGTTTTACCCAGGTGTATTTTAGAATACCATACTGGTAATACAAATATGTTTATTTGTGTGTAGTACCAAAGTGTTGTTATTTTGTTATTTTGTGTGTTATTTTTTGCAGGCAAATCTCTCT
>CM068958.1:135866865-135886753 GCA_035128595.1 Eptatretus atami
GAGCGTGAGCGTGAAAATGTTAAAGTTTTTGGTGCAAGTTATTGCCTTTCTAATGTTTTTTATCAACCACACTATTTTTTACTGATTACAATATACAAATACATATATTGCTTTAAAATTATTTGGATCAGATTCACTGCAATGCTTTATAAAAATATTATTAGACTAGTGCGTCAGCGTGAGCGTGAAAATGTTAAAGTTTTTGGTGCAAGTTATTTCCTTTCTAATGTTTTATCTAACACACTATATTTTACTGATTACAATATACAAATACATTTATTGCTTTAAATTATTTGGATCAGACTTCACTGCAATGCTTTATAAAATATATTATTAGACTAGTGCGTCAGCGTGAAAATGTTAAAGTTTTTGGTGCAAGTTATTTCCTTTCTAATGTTTTTATCTACCACACTATTTTTACTGATTACAATATACAAATACATATATTGCTTTAAAATTATTTGGATCAGACTTCACTGCAATGCTTTATAAAAAATATTATTAGACTAGTCTTTAAAAACAAAGCGATAAATGTATAAACAGGTGAGCATTGGGTGGCTTTGACACCACTCTGGTTAAATGGTGTATTCGGTCGTTATATTGTCTAAATCCTGTATTAATCTAAGTCTTGTGCAAAATGTGCAAGGTGGGGAGGAGGGAATCACAGTAAGCTGTAGCAAAGTAGATCTGTCCCATTGGCCATTGCCTACCAGGCCCTATCACAGAAACAGATCAGGTAAACATGATGGGGGAATTGGAGAGCAGGGAGATGAAGGAGGTGGGTCAGAAAGTGTCTCATTACAAGCAGCTTTGAATAGGGTGTTGACATCATAAAGGTTGTAACATCATGTACTGCATTGATTTTGTAGATGCATAGAAGTATCTTCTGTCTATTTTTGAGCTGGATGGACAGGACGCAGGATTTTGCTTCCACCTTGGTTTTCTAATGGAAAAAGGGAGCCATTGTCTGTTTGCCAAGCTCATGCTGTCTGTTTTCTCAGCCCGTTTGCTCAACTAAAATAGGAAATATCAAGCTAAACGAGGCATGACATCCCCTTGACACACCCACCTTGAGCATCGACCCCACATCTGTGAGGAGAAACAAAGGATTTGGGGGTTTTGGTGGGTATGAGTGCAGCTCCAGGACAAATGCAATCCATGCAGCTCTGGGGGAACCTGGAATTGTTTTTAATGCAACTGCAAACACTATAAAAAGATAATTTTCTGCCCTCGCGTTTCAATCAGCCACTGTCGTGAAAGGCTCTCTGCCGTGGCGATCTTTGCTATTGCAGGAGTGTTCTTCCTGAAGCTACAACTTGGGGCTCCAGTGCAACACCCAAGGTGAACGAAAATCTTCTGGCACCTAACTTAGCCAGCGATTTTACTTTTTTTACTGCTGCTTTCATCCTGTCTGAAGGCATGGCACACCGGGGGAGCAGCTGTCACCACTACATCACTCTCACAACACCAGGGGTAAAACACTGACGTGAAAGTACCCACTTTAATCTGCCTTAAGGGCAAAGGAGGTCCCGTCAGTATGCCACAGGACATGCTGCTTCTTGATGCTCTCCTGGGGTTCCTCACCATCAAGATGGAGGAGGATTGAGAAAGATGTGAAGGGAACAACACAGTAACCTCAGCAAAATCTGCAGCAAGGACTAAAATACCTGGAAGGAAATGTTCCTTAGTGCATCTTAAATGTTGTCTGTTATGTCGCATATTAGAGCATTTTACTTGATGTGGAGAAGGAATGTAACAATCTGAGGCTCAAGAGTTTTCCACGTTGTACTGGGGTAAAGTACGCAATAATGGCCAAATGCATACGAGTATATAATAGGTGAATCATGAACTATATACACATATATATATATATATATATATATATGTATGTATATGTATGTATATATTCCAATCGTGCCTTCTGGCTGCAATGGTGAACATCAGCCTCGGATTATGTCTCACACGGTAAACCACATAAACCACAAGGAACATCATGCCACCCAGAGGATTGTTCGTGCGAATGCAAACCGTATGCTAATGCAAACCAATCAACTGAAAGGCACGTAGTGTGATCAGCGGATAAATTGAAATGTGTGGAGCGTGACGAGCACTCCCCCGAACTCCAATGGATGTGTGCACTTGTGCAGGACTTTACATCAATTTGAGATCAGGGGAGCGCTCGTCACACTCCATTATATATATGCAATTTGAAAACACACCTGGGCCACAATTTTGCCTCGCTGACTGGGTCTTCAGTCGAACTCCTCAACATCATCCCGTTTCACTCCTTTCACCTCAATACGGTCAGCTAAGGTGGGCCAGCAGGGGAACATGTGCCTCCAAATGCAGCAGGTACACTTGGATGCATACGCACCCCACCCCCAATCAGCGAGAACACAAATTCCAACAACAAAACAACAGCTTCCACTCCAAGTATCCACAGCACCGAAAATATACACTGGAGAAACCAACCAACCACCCAACCTAACAACATGCACCACTCAACAGAAAAACACACACGTACACACACGTACACACACACACACACACACACTCCCAGGTATTTACATCATAGATGCATTCCTGGAAAACATAGTTTTAATGGATCTTCAAAATCCCATTGATTTTTAAAGACGTATTAAAGAGGAAATGCATTCTGAATTGAGTGGAAAATTTTTCAAAGTTGTTTCACTCACCCTAATCCTCCCGTTATGTGAATCATTCATTCTTTCTTTTAATTCGATCTTTAATTTTTATTTATTTTGCCTTCCTCACTCCAGAGATTCCCCACAGAGAAACCAGGTTTGGCCGCCTTCAAGTTAATACCGCTGGTTAATTAGTTTAGTTGCACTAGATCAAGTTATTTCTGTTGCACTCAATGAAACCAGCTCAATGAAGCTGGTTAATTTAGGCACATTCCGAAATCTTTTGTTTACTCTATATAGTTCTCCAAACAGGAGAAAAAATTACATTTAAGGCTTGGCAATTTCACATTTTCTTGTGTATGTTTGGAGAATGAGGGACCATAACCTTTCTTGCTTCAAGTAAATTAGGTTTATCGATTACAAATTGCCGTTGGTAAAACTATGCACCCGGGAACACCAAAGCAATGCCCGAATTCGACAAATGAATATGCCTTAGTGTCGGAATTGCTGATAAGTTCAAATCTTGAGATGAAATTTTGTAATTCAGCTTATTTTGAGAGATTCTCGAGGTTATCACATGGGCGGAAATGAAATAAAGCCATGAACGCTGGCGTCTCCGGGCGTTAATAAGCATTGCAACGTACCCACTGATTCGTAGCGATGATAAACAGGCATTCGATAATGTGAGTGAAGAAAGTGAAAAAAAAAAAACATGATCATTAAGAAATCGTTGCTGTCTGTTCCAAGTCAAGGCATGGTTGAGCAGGCCAAAAAACATGGTGGATTCAGACCCCAGCGAGGTTACCCAGGAAACACCGTAAGACCCCATGGAGAGCGAGGTGGCCGAGGATCACCTGATAAAGGATATAATTAAATAACGCCGTTTAACTATCTTCAAGAGGGGTGTTTTAATTAACCCAAACACCCAATTTTCACTCTTGCACTTCCTTGGAGTTCCCTCAGAATGTATGCAAAGTTTTAGGCTCCACGGTTTTATGGTTTTGGAGCTATGGAGGACACACACACACACGATATGTCAGGGAGTAAAGGAGATGTCAGGTCAGGACAGGTATGGAGTATGCGCCGAGAAGCGCGTCGCTGCATCCACATTCCGCCGGTACTCCAGGGCCTCCGTCTTGCCATCCCCCAGGCAGATGCCGGCCCATCCCCATCTCCTTGAGATGCCGATCAACCTGCTGCAACCTCGAGGCACGTGGTCGCCCATGGCCTCTCCACTCAGAGACTCCCTCCTGAGAGAATCTGGTGAGCAGGATCAGCGTCAGGAAAACGAGCCACATGTCCATACAGCCGCAGCTGATGCTCACGGACTATGCAGGTAACAAATCTCATCCAAGTCTCTCTCAGCAACCGCTCGTTGGACACAAAATCTGACCAGCGATAGCCAAGGATTCTCCGAAGAGACCTGGTACCAAAGGAATTAAGTCTCCGTCTCAGATCCCTGGTCAGAGTCCAAGCTCGCATCCATAGAGCAAGACTGGAAGCACCAAGGACCTGAAGACTCGGACTTTCGTCCTCCGCACAGGTACCGGCAGCGCCACACCCCATGATCCAGTGAATCCATGACTCCCCAGGCCGACCCAGAGTCTATTGACCTCTGACTCACAGCCAGCAGAGACATGTATCACTGCCAAGGTAAGTGAATCTCTCCACGACCTCAACATCTCACCACAACAGGTACAGACAGGACAGCAGCATCCAAGATGTCATTGAAAGCCTGGAGATTCGTTTTGACCCAAGAAACCCGTAATCCCAGCGACTCCGACTCCTCAATCAGCACCTCGAGGGTCCCCACAAGGACATCTCGAGTCTCCACAAAGATGACTCCATCATCTGCGATGTGACGACACAAACCGGTAAAAACAAATAAAAAATAAAACCAGTGCCATTAATAAATGATTGTTCCATGACCTCGACTTACCTTCTCGGACAAAACATGTCCTTGTGACGTGTGGAAAACGTGACGTGAAGGATGATTGAGCGGACAACTCCGCACAAACATGTCCTCACCGTCTGGCACTACAGAGTTTGGGACAATAAAATAACATTTCTAGTCACAAAGTCGTTACATCTCATTTCTCTGTTCACATAGAATGCGCTTTGTAAGTCTGTGTCGGGCATCGATCACACGAATTGAAGGGATCATAAACGGCGCCATGAAACGCGTGCTCAATGAAGGAAGAAGAAGAGTACGGATGAGGAACGTCATACGTCATACGTCATACGTCATACGTCATACGTCATCACAGGTGAGTGAGAGAGGAAGTGTCAGGTTATGTGTTTGGATTGTGGGGACGCACTTCAGGGGGTTTGTTCCGTGTTGTTTCATTCACAATCTTCTTGATCGTTTCACGTACGATGTACTCTTCATATATTCCTTCTGTGTCGGGAATCCCGAGCCGGCTATAAACCATATCCACCTGGTGTTTCACAGGCAGGTGATTCATCAATGTGTGTGTCATCCCTCGGATGTACGTTCAAGATCGCACGGTGGGCGAGCTATCGCCGGCACCGTGACCAAATTCCAATTTCCGATCCCATAACTATTGCTGCGATGGCAATGGCTGGGAAACCAAGCAGGATAACCTGCTCGGGAAGGTGCTGCGGGGGCTCAGCGAAGAATAGAGAGAGAGAACAAGAACAGGAACAGGTCGTCAGCTGGATAATTAAATATTCGCGCTGGTAACGGGGTCGGGGGGGACCCCGTCTTGTCTGGGGAATGGGGTATCTCACCTACTGTCCCACCTGGTTTCCTTTGGGCTGTTTTTGTAACTTGTATCTTTGGGGTTTGAGTTGTAATTAAGAAGATGATTTTGGTTCCTTTGACCTTTTGTAATGTTGCTTCGTCGATCATGATGTTTGGCTGTTTGAATCTTATATAATTGAAAACACCTTTCTAGATTTCTACCAAACTCTTCACGTGTTGAGCATTCTCAGGGTCGGGGTCATGGACACAAAATAGCACCCCTCCCCCTCCTCCTCTACCCAGGTCATGGGAATAATATAGCACCCCCTCCTCCTCTATCCCCTAGGTCACCTGGGAATAACATAGCACACCCCTTATCCTCTACCCAGGTCATGGAATAATATAGCGCACCCTTATCCTCTACCAGGTCATGGAATAACATAGCACCCCTTATCCCCTACCCAGGTCATGGAATAATATAGCACCCCCTTATCCTCTACCCGGTCATGGGAATAATATAGCACCCCCTCCTCCTCTACCCAGGCCATGGGAATAATATAGCACCCCCTTATCCTCTACCCAGGCCATGGGAATAATATAGCACCCCCTCTCCTCTACCCAGGTCATGGGAATAAAATAGCACCCCCTCCTCCTCTACCCAGGTCATGGGAATAATATAGCACCCCTTATCCTCTACCCAAGTCATGGGAATAATATAGCACCCCCTCCTCTTACCCAGACCTGGGAATAATATGCACCCCTTATCCTTTACCCAGTCATGGGATAATATAGCACCCCCTCCTCCTCTACCCGGTCATGGAATAAATAGCACCCCCTCCTCCTCTACCCAGGTCATGGGAATAAAATAGCACCCCCTTCTCCTCTACCCAGGTCATGGGATAATATAGCACCCCCTCCTCCTCTACCCAGGTCATGGAATAATATAGCACCCCCTCCTCCTCTACCAGGTCATGGGAATCATATAGCACCCCCTCCTCCTCTACCTAGGTCATGGTAATATAGCACCCTCCTCCTCTACCCAGGTCATGGGAATAATATAGCACCCCCTCCTCCTCTACCCAGGTCATGGGAATAATATAGCACCCCCTCCTCCTCTACCTAGGTCATGGAATAATATAGCACCCCCTCCTCCTCTACCCAGGTCATGGGAATAATATAGCACCCCTCCTCCTCTACCCAGGTCATGCGAATAAAATAGCACCCCCTCCTCCTCTACCCAGGTCAGGGAATAAAATAGCACCCCTCCTCCTCTACCCAGGTCATGGGATAATATAGCACCCCCTCCTCCTCTGGCTATAATGCACCCCTTACTAGGTCATGGGAATAAAATAGCACCCCCTCCTCCTCCTTCTTCCTCATGAAGATGGCGAGACGTGATCTTCGCCTGGTTATTTGGCAAATCTCAATCATAGTGAGTAAAAATGTCCTTCCCAGCCCACATAATAGAGCAAAACATCATTGACCCATTTGCATACTTATTACTCTGCTCCATAAAGCAGAGATGGTGGAGCGAATTTTCTTCATAATCATCCCCATGAGTTCACCAAAGTGTGCTAAACATGTGAGATCTGGACAAACTACCTAAAATAAGTAGTGTGAAATGATCATTTGCAAATCATGATATTTTGAAATCCATTATTTTCGTTAAAAGAAGGTAAAACTAAAAGTCTGACTGTGGCAATAAATTCAACTTTCCATGCTGGGAAATGGCAAAACCCTCTCCATTCATTTTTTTCCCCCCCTTTTCCCTCAAAGGAAAATAAACAAGCATGGCGAGTTCCAGCATCTGGCTCGGCACCAGTTCGAGTGACAGGCAGCCAAATATACGATGGCCCATGATTGTGGCTTCACTTTACGCGATGTTACGCAAAGGTGCGGCTGCCAGCCTATTTCCCTTCCTGACTCTTTACTTCAGCCAGTTGGGCCTGTCATTGGGCCAGATCGGGTTGGTCTTTGGGGCAAGAGCTTTGGTTTGGACAGCCGCATCACTGGCACTCTCTCACGAGGTTGGCCGCCGGTGCTCACGACGCTTTCCACGCTCCCTGCTGTGCTTTTCGGTTCTTATTTCCATTGCAATGGCGGCAATACTTAGCCTTGCACCCTTTGCGATTGAAGCTGCCTCAGATAATGATGTACCTAACAGAACTCATAGCTGGTGTGCCAGGCCTGCAGGATACTGGGAGGCAGACGTGAGTGGTGACTGGATGAACAACGTGCGTGTGACGCTCAAATCCTCTGCATATCCACTTTTGACGCCAACACAAATATCCGTGAGTTCTGCTCTTCCTTTGATCGGTAAACCGAGTTCCTCGCTTCACAAAGATGGAATGAAAGTTGCTCCTTCATCAGCAGCGACCAAAAATACGGATGAAGAGAAAAGTGATGGGAAAAAAGTTTCAACCCTCATCTCACCATTGATATCTACTGCAGATCCTTCCAACTCTCTCATCCAGGTTGGTGGGACTGGAGGAAACGAAAATGCAACTGAAAGTGACAATCGGAGTAAAATAAGAAAGAGAAGGAAAAGGAGAAAGAAAAGGTGGAGAATGTTTTCGCAAGTTCTTAACTCGAACAAGGCAGAGGAGCAAGGGAGGTGGCAAGGCCTACACCTGTATGTCTTCTTGGCAGTACTGGGAGTTTTATTGATTGGACAAACCTTGGCAACTCCTTTGGATACAGCAGCAGACAATATGTTGCATGAATACTTGCAAATGCAAGATGCCACTGAAAGGTAAGAGGGATTTATTGCTGCTGAATACACAGATGTGGTTGTGGGTATGTGGTGTCCAGTGACCTGCGACCTGCAAGGCACTTACATACACCCTCTAGCCACAATGTCATGTCCATTTCTCGTTTAATAAACGATGTTTTGACTCTTTTTCATGATAGAGATGTTATTAATCTTAATGTCTATTTTACAGCATATGATTTATATAATTGCAAAACACTTTGTAAAGAACTGTATTTTATTTCACCTTATTCATGTTGCTATTTGTAATTGTTGTGTGCAGCGACTTGCAGTTAAACAGCACAACTTTTGATTATGGAAGCTTTGGGAGAACCTTGAAAATGGACTCCAGTCACACCAGAGTAACTGAGATTACATGAGACATTGCCTCACAATAGGGTCTGCTATCATCTTGACCTCCTTGGTTCTGGTTTATATGTGCAGTATTCTGAACATCCTGACCAGAGGGCTCTCTTGCTGACACTACAGCAGCAAATTTGAGATGAAAAATGTTCAATAAACTGAACAAAAGTACTTGTTGGGTGAGCAAATATTGCCAAAGTTAATTGGAACATCACTCAGTCGAGTGCATACCTCCGCAAGGCTGAACAGTTTATGTTTTGTATCCCACTACTAGGTCGGATCTCCATCCGGACCATTCGTCCTTGTCACACACCAAAATCTGTCACCTACCCAACTTATCTACTAAGTTTTGTAATATCATGCTACATATGGTTTTGGCGCCATCTCTCAATGGTGAAGAATCGCTTCAAAAATGATGAGCCTGGTTTTGGCTTAACGGTTAAGGTGACTGGCTTAAGATCTTAGGATCTTGAGTTTGAGCCTACTGTCATACCGTTGAAATAACACCAGGTGGTTTAATTCCAGCCTGTCATCCTTCTGAGGTCATCAAAATGAGTACCAGCTTACTGGTAATAGGGGCACGGCATCAGTGGTACAGCTGTGCCCCAACAAATTGATGGCTACCTGGCAGCCTTGTGCTGCATACGAAGGAGGAGGAAGAGGCAATATTTGTTTCATGAAAAGGAAAAGGGTCGAAAGTAAACGTGTGCCAGTATTTTCTCTCGACATAACCTTTTTCGCTTTTGACGTCAACACCTGCTGTCCCACCTGCAGGTTGCCAACGTTTTAGGGAGAGAGGGTTCATGGATGAGCTCAGAATTTTAAGAATGAACTAGACAGGGTTCCCGTTGTGACAGCGGTTGATAAAAAAAATCATTTCAAAAAAAACAAACAAAAAAAAGATAGCTCTAGCGAACTATACCGCTGAGGTTGTTTGCATTGATCAAATTCTCCCGAAGAGTTCTTGACTGAATCGAGAATTTTTTTTTTTTATAATTTTTTCTTCGCCCGATTTGAACGAAACTTGATACTGCACACCATGGGAGAATGCTGAGTAAGGTGGGCCGAAACTTTTTGTGCTATCGTGTACCGTTTTGGCTGTATTTCGGGAACATACATACATACATACATACAAGATGAGAGTTTTAGTAATATATAGATAGATAGATGATAATCAATCACATTTTCTGTTTTGAGACCTACATGCAACTGTATCATCGAGACTTAACGTCTCCTGTAACCTTCCTCTCATTGCCAGTCACACGGGCAGTTATTGCCCTCGTATAAATATATACAGTATATATACATAATATATGTATATACATTATATATATATATACATAAGAAAAATATATAAGTCAGGCATATTATAAACTCGGATTGGTGTTTCACAGGCAGGGTGTTGCATCAAATAAAAAATTCTGTCCCTCAGATGGGTAAGCTGGAAAGCCGACTGCTAGCATTAGCTGGTTGTTGTCAAAATTCCTTCAGTCTTTCGATGAAGACATGAGGTATCACCGGGATTTAATTAATAATTTCTGCCTTGAAGTGCAGGGAACAAATAGTCTTGTCTTCTTGAATATTTCTCGATACGAAGATACACTGCTTGCTATCTCAGTGGTGTGGTTGTGGCTCCTACACGAAATAAATAAATAAATAAATAAATAAATAAATGTTTCATCAAATTTGTCATGCAGACAGGAGTTTGCAAGTCTTGTCTGAGTGGCCATCTTCACTTACAAAGGGAAACCATCAACTTATCCTGAAGCCAAGCACCTTAAAAGGGACATGCAGAAAGTGTTAAGTATTTCAGTTTGATGTCGGGGATATTTAAACATTAAACGAGGGCTGCGCAGAAACAAAACTCGCAGTGAAGGACTTGGCGAAGTAATGCACAACAGAAGCAGGCACATCAATTTTCATTCCATTCGTCGCATACGTGAGGCAGATATAACATCGACATAAAGGCTTTGTTTAACTGAACTGGCACGGTGACATAGAGATAGATACAAGGCTTCTTAATTACTTAATAGTGGATTGTGCTGACATCTTGCAAGCAGATGAATAAATGAATTTTATCAAGAAGTTTTGAGAGATGGGGCCAAAACCGATTTATATCGGATGATATTTCAAAAAGTTGTGGATGTATGATGACAGATGGTGAATGAGTTGCGCAGGTGACGATAACAAGCCGATTCGAGTTTGGTTAAGGTCCAGATGCAGATCCGGCCTCTCAGTGGGGTAAACTGTCAGCCTGGTGGATGTATGTGCTCTACTAATTGCCTTTTTATAGTTTTTGTCTGGAATCGTACCATCAAGTTACATCAGTATGCCAAATTCCAACTTTCTAGTGCACCTAGAAAGTACTAAACCTTCATGTACGTCAGTGAGTTGTTGGTTAGAAAGAGCTCATTATATATAATTTGAAAGGGGTAGCAAATATCCTAATGGGTCACAGGTAACGATGGTTTCTGTCTTTCAGAAGCAAATAGGTGTCAGTATTCACCACATAACAGGGAATCATCAAGGTTGTTAATTATATAGAGCACCCCAAAGGTCACTAAAAAGGATGCATGTCAAATCGGTGCTGCATTGTGTCAAATCGGTGCTGCCGCACAATGTAGTGGAAAAGTTCCAGTCCCAACATTGGCACCTTGATAAATGTAAACTCTCAAATGCTACGAGCAGGACACCGACAGCATCCACGGAGCAATCCTGAACTCGTGAGGTATCTGTCTGAGTGAATGTGCTCACGTCTCGAGAGAGTGACAGCAAGGATGACCAAGGGTGGCAGCTGACATGGCATCACAGAATGAGAATGAGCCTTGGGGATGATTGATTTGAGCTCTATCTGCACTCTATTATTTATGTTCTTCATAATCACACTCAGACTTTCATGCCCGAAGGACCAATCACATGGTCACAATTCCTAGTCTTCTCTGGGGATGCTGAGACATGGTTGGTGTCCCTTCGCTGTGGCCTTGGTTAACACCCTAACTTAACTATACTTGGGTACACTGAATAAATTAATGATATGATAAGCATGAGTATTGTAAGTGTAAAATTGCATATCAGCAAAACATAACATTATCAGAAATATGACAATAAACTACATTAATACCCATTTTCATAACTACTACTGATATGAAACATTTGCAAAAGTGATTGTGTAAAAACTCGAGGAAACCCCCCCCCCCCCCCCCCCCCCCCACTTCCTGTTCACCTTGCACTGACTCACATCGATCTTCCTCCTAGGCTCCATGAACCACGGCCCTGGGGTTTCTTGGGGGCTGCAGTGGCGAGTGTCATCTCTGGCATTATGGCAGACTATGGATGTCTCTCCTTTGGCCCTGCCTTGCTTTTTCATCTCTACAACTATATTGGCTTTCATCTTCTCATCATCTTGCCCATTTTATTTTATCCACTGGCCAAAGACCCACAGCAATCAGGAATTGTGGGCCTGTCTTTTGGAGGCCAATTCTTCAAGTCCAATCGTGTTTTGGCATGGGACAAGTGGGCTATAGCGATGATGGTTTCATTAGCAGTCAGTGGTGGAGTTACTGCTGTTGTGGAAACTTTGCTTGCCTGGCATATAGTCAGCTTGGGTGGATCTGAGACTGCAGTAGGTGTAGCCATCGCGGCAGGATCATTAGGAGAAATGTCGGCACCATTGTTGCTTCGCATCAGCAGCTTATGCCTAAGCCATAGGCATCCGTCGGCTCCGATTCGTGTTGCACTCTCCCTATTGCTTCAGGGTTCTGCCCTACTTGCCTCTTCATTACTGCCTTGGCCATGGACCTTGCCATTGGCTCTACTGGTGTACGGCGTTTCTGTAGCTTTGGCAAGGCGAGCTGTTGAACCACAGGTTGAGACATATACTTCTGCACCTAGCAGAGAGCTACCTGCCTCAATGTTTCTGGAGATGGTGTCCAAAGGAATGGGTCCTGCCATAAGTGCCTCACTTGTGGGTTTTCTTGCCTCATCTCCATCCAATGTACCAATAGCTTTCCAACTATTTGCAGGTATATTAATAGCTGCCGGAGTGTCTATCATTGCAGCAACTTTGCTGTGTCCTCCGATCAGCCAGAACCTCAACTACAGTCGTCTTCTGGCCGATGATAGCGACAATCTCGATTCTGAGGAGGAGTTGAAAGATTGGCTTGTTCAGGCCCTCAGACATTCTAAAGAATGAGATGACTCGAGGATTAAATAATATTTCTGCTTTCTTCTTTTGTTTGTCCGTCTGCCGCCATACCCCATCCCCAGTTATTATAATCCCATGAGTGACGGTGAAAACAGGATTTTTTGCTGTTCACCTTTGAACAATGTGCTGTTGTAAACTCATTGTTCTTTGCTATTTTTTTTTTGTGGTCTTACCAAAAGTTATTTTGCTGATGGAATGATATCATCATCATGTACCATGCCCTATGAAAAGCATTGGTGCTGCCAAAGCAGTTATTAGGCAACAACCCTGGTCGGGTCACCACTCCGACTCAGGAAGTCGGGGCAGGAATTTGTTAATTGTGCTGTCAATAGGTCGCCTACTGTTTGTGAAGGACACCGAGGGATCTTTAATGCCCACCAACTAATTCCGGCAGACAGGACACCCAGTTTAGCGTCCATCCAAGGGACTGCATGCGTATTGATGAATTGCCCTACCTGTAAAACATCGGGATGACAGTTTATAACTGGGCTGAGATTCAAACCCATGCTAGACAGGTGAATGTGCCCACCTTTACACCATCCTGCGAGCCCGATGACACTTTCAAAATGGAGACAAACAAAATGCTTCACGTGTCGACATAGAAAGTCGATTCGCGCAGTCATTGCACAAAATATTTATGAGGCGATCTTTTGAGCTCTTACTTTATTGCGATTGCAATGACAGTTGCTTGAATACTCAAGAGATTGGTGAAACAAACAAATAAAGACTTTTATTTTGCAGATAGGAAAATATTATTATTATTTTCATTTTTGTGCATGTTTATGTTTTTTAATTGTTTCTCAGGGATGATTTTTTTTTGTTGTTGTTTTGTGTCTTCATGCAGTAATTCTTCATTTTTGGTGAACCCTCCAGGTTTATGGCATCTCATTTACCTGTTCAATGAATGATTCTTGCAATGACATGAGCCAAATGCAGAATTGTTTTCATTTTCTCTGCCCTAATAGTGTGCACTGCTACACCGAACACAACAGTATGTAATATGAAAAAAAAATGTTCTCAACTCAAAAGACTTTGCTATAATTGTTGTTGTTGTTGTTGAAAGAGCGAGCAGGATAGCCTTGAGGTATGAACACTCTCTTCCAAGCCGTCTAACCTGGGTTTGAATCTCGACCCAGCTATAAACTGTCATCCTGTTTCACAGGCTGGTGATTCATCAATGTTTTGTTGTCCTTCGGATGGATGTTAAACTGGAATCTCATCTGCCAGCATTAGTTTGTGGATGTTAAAGATCCCATTTGTGTCCTTTGCAAAGAGTGGACAAGCTTGCGCCAGCATCCTGGCCAAATACCAAAATCATGCTCCAACCTACAGGGAAGGGACACTGCACCACTGGCACTGCTTCGCCCCTGCAAGATTTGATGCTAACCTACAGACACGTGCTGCATTTGAACGACGAAGACAATTTCGTTGGAGTCCATACCCTTTCCAGGATGTCGGTACTGCTGAAGCCTGGCAAGGATTACAATTGGCGGTTTGCCATTTCCTTCCCTTTGATAGTCGGGGTAGTTGCGGTACCAATTTTGAATTTGCAATGCCTTACTCGATGCATAATACAGTGTGGGATCTTTGATATCCACCAGCAGCAAATGCTTGGAGATACGACCCTTGGGTTAACGTCTCATTTGAGGAATGGTGCGTTCATTGATGCAACGCCTTACCTATGAAGCACCAAGGTGACAGTTTCTAGTCACGAGAGCAATCAAACCCAAACTGGGTAGCTCAAATGTGAGTACACCATCTCTGAGCTCTTCTGTTCTTCCAATGCTACAATTAGTGGCTGTGAAAATACCCATCCAGGTTTATAATGGTTGTCTTGTACGTAAACAATTCTGTCTTAATTTGTTGGGGGCAATGTTTGGTAATCCTTGAAAGATAGAACATTCCACGTATTGGCTCCATTGGGATGTTGAGTTTTGTTTAAAATTTAAAATCAATAAAATTTGTTTTATTTTATTTTCTTTTCCGTATTGCACTGGCAGTGCAATTATTTTGCCTACGTGCTAAAATATTACTAAGTACAGAATCTCTGAGCAGCCTGTGGTGTAATTGGTGATATTAAACTTGATGTCTGATGTGCTTGCACTTGGCATGTGGATGCAAACAGATCAAGACTTTTTAATAATAAGTACGGTTCCTTACTTCACAGAGCTCCGGAGTGTATCATGACTAGTCGAGAGCTGTTTCTAGGCTCCAACCAATCCTGGATGGGTCATTACTCTGACTCAGAGTACGATGGTGGTGCAGCAATTTGGAATTCTCTGAGGTGCTCACCTACTCTTCACGAAAGAAACCGTGGGATAATCTAACGTCTATCATATACAGCAGATGGCTATAGGTAGTATCATTTTCTGGGGTCATGGTGGTCCGCTTGATGCAGTGCCCCTGTAGATCAGGTAGGAATTTGGAATTTTGCCAGGATGCTGGTGATATTTCACCTATTCTTGGGGAAGGACACCATGGAATCTTTAATGTTCACCAACTAATGCTGGCAGTCTCAATGTAACGTCTATCAGAAGGACTACACAGTGTTTGCAGATGTTTCGATTGACCTGAGATTCCAATGGACGGGGTGTACATCGATGCCTCACTCTGCGTCTGAAACACTGGGGTGACAATTGAGTCTCCAAGTCAAAGGTGAGTGTGCATAGTTCCAACCTACCCTTCAAACACATGGAAGAATCAAGGACATATAATCATTGGGAAAAGTAGAATGGCAATCAGTATAGCACGTACCTTCTGCCAGGTTGAACAGTTTATGTTTTGTATCCCAATGATGGGCCGGATCTGCATCTGGACCTTAATCAAAATCTCATCGACTTATTCTTACCTCTCCAACTTATCCACCAAATTTTATCATGATCCGTACATAATTTTTTGAAATATCATGCTCTATATATATTTTATGGACCCGTCTCTCAATGGTAAGGAATCGCTTAAAAAAATTATTGGATCCAGATTAGGATCTTAACAAAAATCGAATTGATTCGTCTGTGTCACACACCCAAACTGTCCATCATGTTTTGTCCGAATCCACCAATAACTTTGCGAGATATCATGCTATCTATAGTTTTTGTCCCTATCTCTAAATGATGAAGAATCACTTAAAATTATCATATCTGGATCTCCACCAAAATCTAATTAATTCATCCTTGTCACACACCCAACTTTATCTGAATCCGTCCATAACTTTTTGAGATATCCTGCTGGCTCACAGGCAGACAGACAAATAAGAAAGAGGTCATGCAGAGCACAATACTTGTGAAATCCTGAAAATAAATTTGACCATAAATCATAATTGGTGGTTGAATTCTGTGAAATGATGTGAAAATCATCCTTGAATTTCAAGTCAAT
Source organism: Eptatretus atami (assembly GCA_035128595.1). Taxonomy (NCBI): domain Eukaryota; kingdom Metazoa; phylum Chordata; class Myxini; order Myxiniformes; family Myxinidae; genus Eptatretus; species Eptatretus atami. The sequence goes on from CM068958.1 coordinate 135,882,903, forward strand.
CGGGTGAAAATTGAGGATTTCAGAAAGTTCACTCAAGATGTTGACCTTTTGACCTCAAAATGTATGGGCTTCTTATATATGACCAGCTCAACCATGTGGTGAGGTTTCGTGAAGATCAGTTTAAAATTGTGACCTGTAAGCGATTGACATACAAACAAACAAGACAAGCCGGTAGGCGACATGGGTGGTCGCTAGACTAAGGCGAATTTGAAATATGTAGATAGAGAACACATCAGATGGCATTTTTGCTGTTCGTTGTTCCATATAGGAACATGACGAGCAACTGTCCATTCATCATTTGTGTTCGATTCCCTAACCCTACGTTAGGGAATCCCAACACGAACGTTGGGGTGAAAGCATATAGTAATATAATTGCATACTAGTCATACAGTTTTTGACGGTCGGGCTGAAAATTTTTGACAGAGGTTGATTATAGTGCGCATAAAAGCGCGGAAGCCGATTTTTTGATTTTCGAATATTTTTTTTTCGGATTTTTCCAAAAATTTCAAAGTCCCGTTGCTAGGCAACGGTGGCGTCCATAGGCTCAAAAGCATACAACTAGATCCTGGTATGAACCTACCAGTTCGAAGTTTCATCAAAATCGGTTGACTCCTCTGGCCTCCAGACCAGAGCTGTCCATTACATACAAACAGACAGACGGAAAACCTGAGAATAAAGGTAGTCTAGCGACCACCCAAAAGACGTCGTACATAGCACGATACTTGTGAAATCCATAAAACAAATTTCACCTTAAAAATAACTGGTGGGTGAATTCAATGACCAAATATGCAAATACTCTTCAAATTTCAAGTGAATTGGATGAAAATTTACAATTTTAGAAACTTCGCCTGTCAACTTTTTCGCTTATGTTCATCTTTTGGCCTATGCTGACCTTTAAAAATACTTTTTTGTTGAATTCAGTGACCTGATATGCAAATCCTTTTCAAATTTCAAGTCGATAGGATGAAAATTGAGGATTTTGGAAAGTTCACTGAAGTTGTTGACCTTTGGCCTATGTTAACCTTTTAGCCTATTTTGACCTCTTTTGCACTATTTTTTTAGCCTATTTTGCATGGATCTCTGTGCTTTGGGGAATCCTGAAGAGTTGTGGAGTGTCTTCAAGACCACCATCCTTGATGTTGCCGGTGGATGTCTTGGAACTCACCGTAGAGCAAAGAAGAATTTTGTCTCTCGAGGGACACTGGATACCATTGACCAGAGTCACAGGGCCAGGCTGAATGGCAGAGCTGAGCTGTTCAGGGAATTGAGGAGTAAAACGGTATGTGCGCTCAGGGTGGACAAGGAGGCCTATGTATGGCAAGGAATCTGTGAAGGGGTAGAGCATCACCTGTGGTCAAGTGATTCTCGTCCTGCTTACAGGGGAATTCACCCATTGCGTTCGTCCAAGCCCATCCCTTGGTGTACTGCAGTCAGAGCAGAGGGTGGTGGGCTCTTGACAGAGGAGTCTGAAGTGAGGCCTGCTGGGCCAGTTATTTTGAGCAGCTGTACCAGGCTGATCCACCAGCTGTTGAGTTGGACGTCAGGGGTGTTACTGTCCCTATTGCTGACTCCAATCAACTGTGGTCCACCTTCATTTGTGGAAACACAGGCTGCGGTGAACCGGTTGTTGTTGTTGTCCCTCTCTGGAAAGAGAAGGGTGAGAGCTCAGACTGCAACAAATACTGAGGGGTGACGCTGCTCTCAGTGTCGGGAAGGTCTTTGCTGAGATAATTCTTGAAAGGGTTCGCCACCATCTGCTTAAGCACCAGCACCCAGAGTAGTCGGGCTTTACACCAAAGAGGTCAATGATTGACCATATCCTTGCTCTTTGGGCTCTCACCGAACACAGACAAGAGTTTCGGCAGGGGCTGCTTGCAGCCGATGTTGATCTCTGCAGAGTGTTTGACTCCGTGAATCGGGATGCCTTCTGGAGGATTCTGGGCCTTCGTGGGGTGCCACCGAAACTGATCAATCTGATGTTTGAACTATCCCCTGGTACTGAGAGTGCTCTAAAATGTGGTGATACCATCTCTGACTTATTTCCAGTTGTTACTGGAGTTCGTCAGGGGTGTATACTGGCCCCCACACTTTTCAGCACTTGTATGGATTGGATTCTGGGGAGGATGTCAGAGAGATCAAGCTGTGGTGTATCGTTTTGGAATGTCAAGATCTCTGACCTTGATTTCGCAGATGATGCAGTCATATTTGCGGAGACTCTGGATATCCTTTTGGGGGCCCTCGACGTGCTGAATGAGGAGTCTGAGCCCCTGGGATTACGGGTTTCCTGGGTCAAAACTGTGATCCAGGCTTTCAATGACATCTTGGATGCTGTTATCCTGTCTGTACTTGTTTGTGGTGAGGATGTTGAGGTCAGAGAGAGATTGACTTTCCTTGGCAGTGATATTCATGTCTCTGCTGGCTGTGAGCCAAAGGTCAACAGATGTCTGGGTCTGGCCTGGGGAGTCATGGATTCACTGGATCATGGGGTGTGGCGATGCCGGTACCTGTGCAGGAGGACAAAAGTTCGAGTCTTCAGGTACTTCGTGCTGCCAGTCTTGCTTTACAAATGTGAGACTTGGACTCTGATAAGGAATCTGAGACAGAGACTTGATTCCTTTGGTACCACGTCTCTTCAGAGAATCCTTGGCTATCGCTGGTTGGACTTTGTGTCCAACAAGCGGTTGCTGAGGTCGTTGAAGTACTTGAATTCAGCGACCTGACATGAAAATGCTCTTCAAATTTCAAGTTGGATGGATTAAAATTGAGTATTTTAGGAATTTGGCCTATGTTGACCTTTTGGTCTATGTTGACCTCAAAATTAATGTGTTTGAGTTCAGCGACCTCATATGCAAATGCTCTTCAAATTTCAAGTCACTCGGATGAAAATTGAAGATTTTAGAAAATCTTCCCCAAATTGGCCTATTGGCCTATGTTGACCTTTTGGCTTATGTTTACCTTAAAATTAATAGGTGGTTGAATTCAGTGACCTGATATGCAAATGGTGTTCAAATTTCAAGTCACCCAGATGAAAATTGACAATTTTACAATTTAAACATTTGGCCTATTTTGGGTTGACCTTATGGCCTATGTTGACCTTTTGACCTAGGATAACCTCAAAAGTAATAGGTGGTTGAATTTAGTGACCTGATATGCAAAGCCTGTTCAAATTTCAAGTCAATCGGATGAAATTTGAGGATTTTAGAAAATTTGGCTCAAATTGGCCTATTGCCTATGTAGACCTTTTTGGTCGACCGAATTTTACGAAATTTCATTGCAGGACCGTTGCAGGGTGGTGGCATTAATATCTGAAAATTTCAGAACGTTCGGTTGAGGGGTTTGGGCTAGAGGCGAGCGGACAGACAAACGCACAAACATGGAGGCGATCAACATGTCCAAAAAAAATTTTTTTTTTTTGCCAAGTAATAGACAATAATGCACAAGACCAACCAATGTACTGTACTATACTTGAAAAATCTTAGATTTTTGCAAGTAACAAGAACGATGTTGTGCAAAACATGAGATTTGTGAAATCTCAATGAACCAGAACGGCATTCTGTAGTGCGCATACCTCCGCCAGGCTGAACGGTTTACGTTTTGTATCCCACTGATTGGCCGGATCTGCTGACCTGAACCAAAATCGAATCAGCTTGTTCTTGTCATCTTACCAACTCATCCCCTAAGTTTTGTCATCCATCCCCATTGTTTGAGACATTGTGCTATGTATCGTTTTTGGCTCTATTTCTCAATGGTGAAGAATCGCATGAATATTCTCGGATCCGGATTCGGATCTTCACCACAAGCGAATCGATTCTTCCTTGCAATATTCCCAACCTGTCCACGAAGTTTTTTTT
>CM068958.1:135892562-135903217 GCA_035128595.1 Eptatretus atami
GATCCCCCAAAGCACCCAGACTCCCCAAATCTCCACTCACCCTGTTCGCAAACTCCTCAGCTACCCTTTCATCCTTGAGCTTGCCAACATTCAGCTTAGGCTGGGATGGTACCATTCTCCTGGATTTAAGGTGCAACTTAAGAGTTGCTACAAGCTGGTGGTCAGTATTGAGAACTGAGACTCCGGTAGACCCTGCAGTTCTGGATCATCCTCCAGCGACCATTCAATGAGCACATGAATCTCCTTTGCCACACTGCCAGCGTTGGAATACCAAGTCCAGCGATGAGCTTGTGGGCGCTGAAACCATTAACCAGCCACCCCAAGTCCATGACTTCTTGCAAAGTCAAGGGACTTGGTGCTATTCTGGTTCACAGTTCCAGACCCATGGGGACCAACACACGTCTCATAACCATCCGAGGAGATGCACTTCTTAGTCTTGGGGGATGTCAATGTATTGACTGGAACTGAGGGATGGTTATGAGACGTGTTGGTCCCATGGGTCTGGAACTGTGAACCAGAATAGCACCAATCCTTGACTTTGCAAGAAGTCATGGACTTGGGGTGCTGGTTAATGGTTTCACGCCCACAAGCTCATCGCTGGACTTGGTATTCCAACGCTGGCAGTGTGGCAAAGGAGATTGACCATGTGCTCATTGATGGTCGCTGGAGGATGATCCAGAACTGCAGGGTCTACGGAGTCTCAGTTCCTCAATACTGACCACCAGCTTGTAGCAACTCTTAAGTTGCACCTTAAATCCAGGAGATGGTACCATCCCAGCCTAAGCTGAATGTTGGCAAGCTCAAGGATGAAAGGGTAGCTGAGGAGTTTGCGAACAGGGTGAGTGGAGATTTGGGGAGTCTGGGTGCTTTGGGGGATCCTGAAGAGTTGTGGAGTGCCTTCAAGACCACCGTCCTTGATGTTGCCAGTCGATGTTTTGGAACTCACCGGAGGCGAAGAAGAAGTTTGTCTCCCAAGGAACACTGGATACCATTGACCAGAGTCGCAGGGCCAGGCTGAATGGCAGAGCTGAGCTGTTCAGGGAGCTGAGGCATAAAACTGTACGTGCGCTAAGGGTGGACAAGGAGGCCTATGTGCGAGGAATCTGTGAGGGGGTAGAGCATCACCTGTGGTCAAGTGATTCTCGTCCTGCTGACAGGGGAATTCACGCATTGCGTTCGTCCAAACCCGTCCTCGGTGTATTGCAGTGAGAGCAGAGGTGGGGTGCTCTTGACAGAGGAATCCGAAGTGAAGGCCCGCTGGGCCAGTTAATTTGAGCGGTTATACCAAGCTGATCCACCACCTGTCGAGTTGGACGTCAGGGGTGTATATACCCTGTTGCTGACCTCCAATCAACTGTGGTCAACCTTCTTTTGTGGATACACAGGTTGCGGTGAACCGGTTGAAATGGGGTAAAGCTCCTGGGATCTGGGCATCCATGCTGAACTTCTCAAGGCTGGTGGAAATGCTGCACTCGTGTCTTTGCATGCAGTTCTGTGCTCTGCCTGGAACACAGGCATCATCCAACTGATTGGAAGAGGGGCCTTGTTGTCCCTCTCTGGAAAGGGAAGGGTGATCGCCAAGACTGCAACACACTGAGGGGTGAGGCTGCTCTCAGTGCCGGCAAGGTCTTTGCTCGGATAATTTCTGATAGGGTTCGCCACCATCTGCTTGAGCACCAGCGTCCAGAGCAGCTCAGGCTTTACACAAAGAGGTCAATGATTGACCGTATCCTTGCTCTTTCGGGTCCTCACCGAATGCAGACAGAAGTTTCAGCAGGGGCTGCTTGCAGCCTATGTTGATCTCCAAGGCATTTGATTCAGTGAATCAGGATGCCTCTGGAGGATTCTTGGTCTTCATGGGGTGCCACCACAACTGATCCATCTGATGTCTGAACGATACTCTGGTACTGAGAGTACTGTGAGATGTGGTGGTAGTATCTCTGACTTATTTCCAGTTGTTACTGGAGTTTGTCATGGGTGTGTGCTGGCCTCCACACTTTTCAGCACTTGTATGGACGGGATACTGGGGAGGATGTCGAGAAGATCAAGCTGCGGTGCATCATTTGGAAATGTCAAGATCTCTGACCTTGATTTCGCAGATGATGCAGTCGTCTTTGTGGAGACTCAGATATCCTTTTGGGGGCCCTCGAGGTGCTGAATGAGGAGTCGGAGCCGCTGGGATTACTGGTTTCCTGAGTCAAAACTAAGATCTAGGCTTTCAATGACATCTTGGATGCTGTTATCCGGTCTGTACCTGTTTGTGGTGAGGATGTTGAGGTCGTGGAGAGATTCACTTCCTTCGCAGTGATATTCATATCTCTGCTGGCTATGAGCCAGAGGTCAACAGATGTCTGGGTCAGGCCTGGGGAGTCATGGATTCACTGGATTATGGTGTGTGGCACTGCGATACCTGTGCAGGAGGACGAAAGTCCGAGTCTTCAGGTCCTTGGTGCTTTCAGTCTTGCTCTACGGATGTGAGACTTGGACTCTGACCAGGGAGGGATTTGAGATGGAGACTTAATTCCTTTGGTACCAGGTTCTCTTCAGAGAATCCTTGGCTATCGATGGTCGGACTTTTGTGTCCAACGAGCAGTTGCTGAGAGAGACTCAAATGAGATTTGTTACCTGCATAGTCCGTGAGTGTCAGCTGTGGCTGTATGGACATGTGGCTCGTTTTCCTGCCGTTGATCCTGCTCACCAGATTCTCTCAGCGAGGGAGTCTCGTGAGTGGAGGAGGCCAATGGGCGGACCACGTGCCTCGAGGTTGCAGCAGGTTGATCGGCATCTGAAGGAGATGGGGGATGGGCCAGACATCTGCCTGGGGGATGGCCAGACGGAGGCCCCTGAAGTACCAGCGGAAAGTGGACGCAGCAACGCGCTGCTCTGGCGTATGCTCCTATAAAAAGAAGATGTATGTAATACCAGATGTGTATATATATATATATATATATATATATATATATATATATATATATATATATATATATATAAAAGAAGAGTTGAGGTCTTCTCAAAGAGTACTAAGAACTCTACTACTACAACTAATCTGCATACCCAGCTTAGCGAAGTAGGACCCCTCTTGGGGGATTGACCCTTTTGCAGTTTGTTTCCTTGGGGCATGATGAGCACAAGGTAAGGGCAGAAGTTTTTCAATTTTTTTTTGGCCATGGTGCCCTGAACTCTCTCCCACTGATGTGCTACCCAGACAAACCATAATTGGGGTACCCAAAGGAAACTTCCAAAATTTGGTTGAGTCGTTTTTTTCGGTTTTGAAGTTTATCAGGGCATTTCAAAAAAGTGGACGATTCGAGCAGCCTGATATTCTGTCGTTTCTAATGCTATACCCTTCTCTCTTGCAGGTTGTAGTGGTGGTGGTATGCCATTTCTAACAAGTAGCCAGTAAGACCGCGATGTCAACTATGGTATTCACAGTGGAACAAAAAGTAAAAATCGAGACTTTGTGGTTTGAGACAAAATCCTACATGCAGGTGCGCCAACGATACTGTCAGAATTGCAATCTGCCACACGTAATGGACTTTCCAATGGGAGCATTCAGTGGTTTTTTTGGAGCTCTTCAAGCACATGGAAGTGTGAAAAATCAAAATAAAGGCAACAGTGGTCACCAAGGGAACATCGATCTTGTGAGAGATTCTGCTGTCAAAAGAACGAAGATTCACCATTATGGTTACATTATGTATGTATTCACCCCCTGTTTGTCTGTTTGTTTGTTTTTCTGTCTGTTTTGTGGGTAGGATATCTCAAAAAGTTATGGACGGATTTGAATGAAATTTGGTGGCCAGGTTGGGTGTGTGTAGTTCCCGAGACTGATGCTCAGCCTCATCTGTGACACATCTCACTTCTGACTATCAAGCTCTATCCATACATCACATCTGTAAGGCATAAACTAACTCTGACTGACATGGAAAGCCAAGTAGCAATGTGTGGTTGGTTCAGTGACTGAATGGAAAGGTACCAAATTTGATCAATCCTTGTGGTTTAGTGATGAAGCACACTTCCGTTTGAATGGGGCTATCAACAATCAAATCTCCTGGGGTGTTGAGCCTCCTGAGAATGTCTGAGATGTCTTTCAAGGGCCCCAAGTCCACTTGCTTCTAGCATTGAATGCCAGATGGGGTATGCTGGGACCATATTGGTTTGAAGACGCCAATGGTAAGACGGTGACAGTCAACGACGAGCGTGACATCCACGAGGTCTTTCATCGATTCCACACTGATCTTTCTCAACTACTGTCTCCAAAACCAACTCAGACTTGCATGGATGGTGAAAGACAGCTTCCATAGTCCCACATCTCTCACGCTCAAGAAAAGGCGGGAAAATATTAAGCGCATAAATCCGCAACTTCGCTTTCCTCACTCAAATCCATGGCGACAGGCAGCTTCTTCGGCTGAAATAGTATTATTTGACTCTTGCTATAAAAAAAAAGTTAGTTTCTTCACATTTTCTTTAAAAAGCAAGAGTATGTAACATGCAAACATATCGATACAGGTGAGGTGCGAAATCTAAATAGAGAGTGCACGGAGCTGAATCCAACATGTAATACACACGTAAATGGATTCCCTCTGCGAATCAATGACATCGGAAAACTTATCCACGGTGGAATAGATAGCATGCATGAGGCAGTCAAGTGAATTACAAGAGCTCATAAACATTGATGTGTAGCTACACAACAAGCGGACGAGTTTGAGTGAGTGAGTGATACTCAGGTGGGTCGCAGAGAGACACAACAAATGAGATAGAGCGAGTTGACGCGAATACACTGTGCTGCACCGCATCACAAAACCGAGCCAATCATCCGAGCAAGGCGATAAATGTCCATCAACCAAAGATCCGTGCGCCGAACAAGCGGCGGAGCGGACGGAGCGTGGCACGGCATCACCAAACTGGCCTGGTCGGACGGGCCAGCTCTGCGTTCCCATTGCCCGTAGTTCGGCACGGCTCCCCTGGGCTCCATGCGGTCTCTGCGTGCAGCGCTCGAGTGCGAAGACGGGCGATGTCCAGCTCCAGTAACAAATGCCGGGGACTGGAAGCCCACACCGCCAGGTGGCACTAGAGGTTCCAGACATTCACGCGTTTTTGAGGTCCAGTTGTGATGGCGAAGGCCATCACCTCGATTATGCAATCGATTTACCTTGCTTCGGGTTCAGGTGTCGTCAAAATGACGGGTCATTGATGTGGGCTCACCTCTTGAGGATACAAACCTCACCATGAACTCACTGACGCGTGAAGCCACAATATCGTAACATGACGTGGTCCTATATTTAATTTTTAAACACCCTGCGGTTGATAAAGATTGATTTTCCGCACAGAAAGCTGCAACTCCACATCTTCATCGAATGCAAGTCAGCTGTGATGCGCCGAACGCCGGTGTTGACATTGCACTCGAGAACAAACTGGTTACAAGCCAGATGACCATTTAACACCCACAGCTACTCTGCGGTATTTCGATTACAGTAGATCTGAGAATATGAACGACCTACAGTATGTAAAAGTAGATCTGCGTGCAGACACACCTCTGATGATCATCTATTTGTCCAGGATCAACCCTCCAGGAAACGCAAAGCAGTCATGACATGAAAGGGTTGTATGACTTGGACATTGGATATTCGTCTGGGCATTATATTAACGAATGAAGCTGCCCACCTGAAAGTCTTCTCTTGGTCTTCAGGTTGTTGTTGCATGTAACATGCGACCGTTATTCAACAGGTCCGAAACGAGCAATCAAAGACAAAGTCATATTCACCCTTTTAGACATTTTAACCTTTGAAGACCATTTCGACCCTTAGACTCCTGAAGACTTTTTACACCACTTAGACCACCTGAGCCTTAGACTGTCGACCCTCTTTGGACACTTTAGACTCCCTAAACCTATAGACCACTGAGACCTTTCGATGCTTTGAAACTCTGAGACCCTTTGGGACTTGAAGATACTATGGACCCATTAGAACCCTTATAAACCCTCAGACCCCATCGACCCCCGTTGGACCTTCTGTCCGAGGGCCTTCTGCAGTAACACTTTAGGGTCACCAGCCAATCAAAAGGTCCCCCATTGGTAACCGCCTTAGTACCAAGCTAAAGGGCACAAAATGAAAGTAATTATTTAATTCACGGGTTGTTTTTTTTTCAGGTGTTGCTCATCTTGGTTGGTAGCAAAGCGAAAAGTCACATGGCAAAGAAAAAAACCCACAGGTCAAAGAGAAAACGGTATCCATGACAACAATTTCACCCCATTGTCATCAAATGGGATATTTTTGCGATTTTGTTATTGCCAACCTCAGGAATTTTTCAAGATATAAGATTGAAACATACACAGCTTATTTGTATGCATGCGTCGTATCCGTTATAAAATCTGGTCAAAATTGGTCAAGCCATTCAAAAATATATAAAACACCTTTGTGCCATAATGTGGAAAACGTATCAACTACATTGTTATGCCAGCAAGTCAAAACACTTGTTTGTCAAATTTACAAATTACCAAATTACTGTTCTCATGGCAATAATTGTGACCTCCGTCAACGAAGGTGTTCGGAGTTTATCAACTCGTCTGTCTGTCTGTCTGTTTGTCTGTCTGTGAACAGGATATTCTCAAAATGTTGAACAGATTCGAAAAACAAAAAAATAATAATAATAAAAAAAAACTTCGTGACAGGTTGGGAATATTGCAAGGAAGAATCGATTCGCTTGTGGTGAAGATCCGAATCCGGATCCGAGAATATTCATGCGATTCTTCACCATTGAGAAATAGAGCCAAAAACGATACATAGACAATGTCTCAAACAATGGGGATGGATGACAAAACTTAGGGGATGAGTTGGTAAGATGACAAGAACAAGCTGATTCGATTTTGGTTCAGGTCAGCAGATCGCGGCCAATCAGTGGGATACAAAACGTAAACCGTTCAGCCTGGCGGAGGTATGCGCACTACAGAATGCCGTTCTGGTTCATTGAGATTTCACAAATCTCATGTTTTGCACAACATCGTTCTTGTTACTTGCAAAAATCTAAGATTTTTCAAGTATAGTACAGTACATTGGTTGGTCTTGTGCATTATTGTCTATTACTTGGCAAAAAAAAAAATTTTTTTGGACATGTTGATCGCCTCCATTTGTTTGTGCGTTTGTCTGTCCGCTCGCCTCTAGCCCAAACCCCTCAACGAACGTTCTGAAATTTTCAGATATTAATGCCACCGACCCTGCAACGGTCCTGAATGAAATTCGTAAAATTCGGTCGACCAAAAAGGTCTACATAGGCCAATAGGCCAATTTGAGCCAAATTTTCTAAAACCTCAAATTTCATCCGATTGACTTGAAATTTGAACAGGCTTTGCATATCAGGTCACTAAATTCAACCTATTACTTTTGAGGTTATCCTAGGTCAAAAGGTCAACATAGGCCATAAGGTCAACCCAAATAGGCCAAATGTTTAAATTGTAAAATTGTCAATTTTCATCTGGGTGACTTGAAATTTGAACACCATTTGCATATCAGGTCACTGAATTCAACCACCTATTAATTTTAAGGTAAACATAAGCCAAAAGGTCACAATGGCCAATAGGCCAATTTGGGGAAGATTTTCTAAAATCTTCATTTTCATCCGAGTGACTTGAAATTTGAAGAGCATTTGCATATGAGGTCGCTGAACTCAAACACATTAATTTTGAGGTCAACATAGACCAAAAGGTCAACATAGGCCAAATTCCTAAAATACTCAATTTTAATCCATCCAACTTGAAATTTGAAGAGAATTTTCATGTCAGGTCGCTGAATTCAAGTACTTCAACGACCTCAGCAACCGCTTGTTGGACACAAAGTCCAACCAGCGATAGCCAAGGATTCTCTGAAGAGACGTGGTACCAAAGGAATCAAGTCTCTGTTCAGATTCCTTATCAGAGTCCAAGTCTCACATTTGTAAAGCAAGACTGGCAGCACGAAGTACCTGAAGACTCGAACTTTTGTCCTCCTGCACAGGTACCGGCATCGCCACACCCCATGATCCAGTGAATCCATGACTCCCCAGGCCAGACCCAGACATCTGTTGACCTTTGGCTCACAGCCAGCAGAGACATGAATATCACTGCCAAGGAAAGTCAATCTCTCTCTGACCTCAACATCCTCACCAAACAAGTACAGACAGGATACAGCATCCAAGATGTCATTGAAAGCCTGGATCACAGTTTTGACCCAGGAAACCCGTAATCCCAGGGGCTCAGACTCCTCATTCAGCACGTCGAGGGCCCCAAAAGGATATCCAGAGTCTCCGCAAATATGACTGCATCATCTGCGAAATCAAGGTCAGAGATCTTGACATTCCAAAACGATACACCACAGCTTGACTCTCTGACATCCTCCCCAGAATCCAATCCATACAATTGCTGAAAAGTGTGGGGGCCAGTATACACCCCTGACGAACTCCAGTAACAACTGGAAATAAGTCAGAGATGGTATCACCACATTTTAGAGCACTCTCAGTACCAGGGATAGTTCAAACATCAGATTGATCAGTTTCGGTGGCACCCCACGAAGGCCCAGAATCCTCCAGAAGGCATCCGATTCACGGAGTCAAACACTCTGCAGAGATCAACATGCGCTGCAAGCAGCCCCTGCCAAAACTCTTGTCTGTGTTCGGTGAGAGCCCAAAGAGCAAGGATATGGTCAATCATTGACCTCTTTGGTGTAAAGCCCGACTACTCTGGGTGCTGGTGCTTAAGCAGATGGTGGCGAACCCTTTCAAGAATTATCTCAGCAAAGACCTTCCGACACTGAGAGCAGCGTCACCCCTCAGTATTTGTTGCAGTCTGAGCTCTCACCCTTCTCTTTCCAGAGAGGGACAACAACAACAACCGGTTCACCCGCAGCCTGTGTTTCCAACAAATGAAGGTGGACAAGTTGATTGGAGGTCAGCAATAGGGACAGTAACCCCCTGATCCAACTCAACACTGGTGGATCAGCCTGGTACAGCTGCTCAAAATAACTGGCCCAGCAGGCCTCACTTCAGACTCCTTGTCAAGAGCCCACCACCCTCTGCTCTGACTCAGTACACCAAGGATGGGCTTGGACGAACGCAATGGGTGAATTCCCCTGTAAGCAGGAACGAGAATCACTTGACCACAGGTGATGCTCTACCCTTCACAGATTCCTTGCCATACATAGGCCTCCTTGTCACCCTGAGCGCACATACCGTTTTACTCCTCAATTCCCTGAACAGCTCAGCTCTGCATTCAGCCTGCCCCTGTGACTCTGGTCAATGGTATCCAGTGTCCCTCGAGAGACAAAATTCTTCTTTGCTCTATGTGAGTTCCAAGACATCCACCGGCAACATCAAGGATGGTGGTCTTGAAGACACTCCACAACTCTTCAGGATTCCCCAAAGCACAGAGATCCATGCAAAATAGGCTAAAAAATAGTGCAAAAGAGGTCAAAATAGGCTAAAAGGTTAACATAGGCAAAGGTCAACAACTTCAGTGAACTTTCCAAATCCTCAATTTTCATCTATCGACTTGAAATTTGAAAAGGATTTGCATATCAGGTCACTGAATTCAACAAAAAAGTATTTTTAAAGGTCAGCATAGGCCAAAAGATGAACATAAGCGAAAAGTTGACAGGCGAAGTTTCTAAAATTGTAAATTTTCATCCAATTCACTTGAAATTTGAAGAGTATTTGCATATTTGGTCATTGAATTCACCCACCAGTTATTTTTAAGGTGAAATTTGTTTTATGGATTTCACAAGTATCGTGCTATGTACGACGTCTTTTGGTGGTCGCTAGACTACCTTTATTCTCAGGTTTCCGTCTGTCTGTTTGTATGTAATGAACAGCTCTGGAGGCCAGAGGAGTCACCGATTTTGATGAAACTTCACTGGTAGGTTCATACCAGGATCTAGTTGTTATGCTTTTGAGCACCGTTGCTATGGACGCCACCGTTGCCTAGCAACGGGACTTTGAAATTTTTGAAAAATCCGAAAAAAAATATTCGAAAATCAAAAAATCGGCTTCCGCGCTTTTATGCGCACTATAATCAACCTCTGTCAAAATTTTCAGCCCGATCCGTCAAAAACTGTATGCTAGTATGCAATTATATTACTATATGCTTTCACCCCAACGTTCGTGTTGGGATTCCCTAACGTAGGTGTTAGGGAATCGAACACAAATGATGAATGGACAGTTGCTCGTCATGTTCCTATATGGAACAACGAACAGCAAAAATGCCATCTGATGTGTTCTCTTATCTACATATTTCAAATTCGCCTTAGTCTAGCGACCACCCATGTCGCCTACCGGCTTGTCTTGTTTGTTTGTATGTCAATCGCTTACAGGTCACAATTTTAAACTGATCTTCACGAAACCTCACACATGGTTGAGCTGGTCATAATAAGAAGCCCATACATTTTGAGGTCAAAAGGTCAACATCTTGAGTGAAACTTTCTGAATCCTCAATTTTCACCCGATTGACTTGAAATTCAAGGATGATTTTCACATCATTTCACAGAATTCAACCACCAATTATGATTTATGGTCAAATTTATTTTCAGGATTTCACAAGTATTGTGCTCTGCATGACCTCTTTCTTATTTGTCTGTCTGCCTGTGAGCCAGCAGATATCTCAAAAAGTTAATGGACGGATTCAGATAAATTGGGTT
>CM068958.1:135903242-135918976 GCA_035128595.1 Eptatretus atami
TCACATTATATTGAAGTTGTTTTAAAAATTTATCGGTGAATTACATAGTTTATATTTTATACGATAAAAGCAGTCAGGTCAGTGAGGTTTCTTGACTGCCACTGGTAACACGTAACCCAGTGCTACCTTCCTCATGGTCGGGTAGTCTGCGGTTAAATTCAGGTGGGTTCCTGGAATGTCCTACCCTAAGAGAGGATGATCACCTGTCTCTGTTATCATCTGAGCTCAAGCGTTTGGACATCGGTATTGCAGCACTCTCTGAGGTTCGGAGACCGGATTGCAGCGAGATCATGGTGGGTGGTTACACCTACCATTGGTCTGGTCCCTCTGATGATTACCATGCTAAAGGAGTTGCTGTCGCTGTGTCCAATAAGCTGACTCAAATGATAATTGAGGTAATTGAGGTCAATGAGCGTATTATGAGACTAAGGATTCGTCACTCCTTGGGTGGCATTTCCCTGGTCTCTGTATAAGTTCCGACCGAGGCGAGTGACCTCACCGTGAAGGATGCATTATATGCCACGCTCGAGTCTGTGGTTGATCAGTGCCCCAGAGGAGATAGACTTCTAGTCTTGGGGATGTCAATGTATTGACTGGAACTGATTAGTGGGGCACTGATCAACCACAGACTCGAGCGTGGCATATAATGCATCCTTCACGGTGAGGTCACTCGCCTCGGTCGGAACTTATACAGAGACCAGGGAAATGCCACCCAAGGAGTGACGAATCCTTAGTCTCATAATACGCTCATTGACCTCAATTACCTCAATTATCATTTGAGTCAGCTTATTGGACACAGCGACAGCAACTCCTTTAGCATGGTAATCATCAGAGGGACCAGACCAATGGTAGGTGTAACCACCCACCATGATCTCGCTGCAATCCGGTCTCCGAACCTCAGAGAGTGCTGCAATACCGATGTCAAACGCTTTGAGCTCAGATGATAACAGAGACAGGTGATCATCCTCTCTTAGGGATAGGACATTCCAGGAACCCACCTGAATTTAACCGCAGACTACCCGACCATGAGGAAGGTAGCACTGGTTACATGTTACCAGTGGCAGTCAAGAAACCTCACTGACCTGACTGCTTTTATCGTATAAAATATAAACTATGTAATTCACCGATAAATTTTTTAAACAACTTCATAATATGTGGAATTATTTGAAATTTTCAAAAATGTTCAATGTTTAATTACTGTAGCCACACAGCGGTGCATTTGCTTTTACAGGGGAATGTGATTATGCTGGAGGATGATCCTGTGGCTCAAATGCACATCTACTCGCTTTAAATGTGGTTCACTGAGTAAGCAGAACAAGAAAGGAGCTGAAATTGAAATGCGTGCCATCTTCTCGCATGCTTAATGTGATGTAGATGGTTCTAACAGCTATTCTTCATATGGTAAGCTGAACACAGAAAATATGCCTCGCAGATGCCAAAATAATGGTCCAGTTCCCTGCATCCAGATACATGTGACTGATGAGATCGAACGAATTGGAAGTTGAGAGGAGGACATTATTGGATGCCGAGTCAAAAAGAGCAAATCGATCTTCAAAATGAAGTCTGAGGAAAGAAGAGCATGATTAGACGCTGAGTCAGAAGGTGAACCTACCTACCTTCAAAATGACACTGGTCCATTGTCGATACACAGCCCAAATAAAGGGATGAGCAATTTGTGTAATTCCTTTAGGTTTTTGTGCATAATTTTAGTTTTATCCCGAGTTTTTAAGGCTGAATCGTGTGAAACTCTAAAAGGAAAAGGTCACCCGTTATTTCCACAGGCTTTTCTGCTGGTATATCCAATTCAACAAGTGTCCGTTTGTTACCTCCACCACTGAAGGTAGACAGAGGTTATGATATTCACTCGTGTTTGTCTGTACAGGATATATCAAAAGGTTATGGATCGATTCGAAGGAAACTTGGTGGATAGGTTTTTGTTTTTTTACCACTCAGCCCAATTGGGCTAAGGGTATTGTCGTCACAGGCGTTGTCCGGGCGGGCGTCTGTCAACTTTTGGTTTCCGTCAATTTTGAGAACGCCTTGTCCGATTAAATCCATTTTTGCTGGTGTGTTGGGTTGTGAGTAGAGGAAGGTTCCTTTCGAAAATGGGCGTGCTGCGATTTCAATATGGCCACCATCTTGAAATTGGTTTGCGTCAAGGGGCTGAGGGGTTACACCCGCTTTTTGGTGCTATTTTTGTATACATTGTCAAGGCTTGTATGAGAGCTGACACACAACACACAGCAAGGGGGGTGACGGGGGGGGGGGGCATGAGACAAGAGGGGCGTGGAAGGACAAAACAGTGGGGAACAGAGACATTAGGAGATCTGTGAAAGGAGAGGGATGGGGCGGAACATGGGTATACAAATGGACAGTACAGGGACTTTCAGAAAAGAAAGCAGGGAATTTGAAGGAGGTGGGTTTGGGGTGGATTAACGGGGTAGAAAAGATCGTGGTTTGGATGGGAACGATAAGAGGTGGTGGTGAACAGCTGTTTTGAAGACCTGCAGGGAAGAATGAGATTGAAGAGAGTGTGGGAGTTCATTCCAAAGGCGGGAAAAAAGAGGAATGAAAGAGTGAAGGTGAGCGGTGATTCGTGATTTTGGTAGTTTTACCAGAAGGGGGTGTTTGGCAGACCTTGAGCACCCTGCGGAAATATGGTGGGGACAAATTGCAGACAGAGTAGGGGGGGCGAGACCGGAGTGGAGATGGTTAGAAACAGACAGACCACCGACCTGCCTGCGTGAGAGTGAGAGGCCCAAAGACAGCCTCATCGTGGGAGATGCCAATGATCCGAATGCCTTGGTTTCCACTGCTGAAGCCGAGAAAGGTGAGGCAGGAGCACCAGCCCAGAAGGGAGAGCAGTACTCCATCAGGCTGCAAATGAAAGCTTTGTATGTGGTCAGGAGCTCAGGTGGGCCGAGGAAGGACTTTGCACGATGGAGGATTCCCAGTCGGCGACTGGCTTTGGAGGCCAGGTTGGAAATGTGGCTTTCCCAGGAAAGATCATGGCAGATAGTGAGACCCAGAAGCTTGAAAGAATGGACTTCTTCCACAGTAGATGGGAGAGTTGAGAAAAAGTTCCACAGTTGAGAAAGTAGATGGGGGGGGGGGGTGGTTCCAAACGGTCCTTTCAGAGAGACATAGGAGAGAGTGAGATTTGTCTGGCTTAAAGACATGTTCCATGTGTTGGACCAGTTTGTGATTTTATCCAGATCTGCAGAGAGCGAAGAAGCTGCTGCTTGCCGGTCTGAGGGATGACAGATGGTACGGCAGAGGGTGGAGTCATCAGCAAAAGAATATAAGAGGATTTCCAGAGTCGGAGAGATCATTGATGAATACCAGAAAAATAACGCGCCAGAACACTGCCTTGAGGAACTCCAGCCTGGACAGGAAGAGGGGATGAAAGAACTCCATTTAGGGCCACACGTTGCTGCGACAGCAGAGGAAGCTGCGAGCCACGAGTGGAGATGGCCTTGGATACCACAGGAAGAGAGTTTGGTGTGTGATAAAGACAAATTGATTCAGTTTGATGAAGATCTGGATGTGAGACATTTTAAATGATTCTTCACCATTGCTGTGGCCAAAATGATATTTAGCACGATCTTAAAAAGTTGTGGATGGATGATGACAAAACTAGTGGATGACTTGGGTGTGTGACAAGACAAACCGATTCGATATTGGTTACGGTTCGGATGCAGCTCCGGCTTATCACTTGAACAGTTCAGCCTGTCAGAAGTATGCGCTCCACGAGTGCTGTTCTAGTTTATTTGTGGGGTTGCCTGTCTGTTGTTGGTTTGTTTTGTGGTTTGTAGGTTGTTTGTTGGTTTGTCTATTGGTTGGCTTGTAGATTGTTTGTGGGTTTGTTTGTAGGTTTATTTGTGGGTTGTCTGTTGATTGGCTTGTTGGTTTGTTTGTGGGTTTTTTTGTTTGCTTGTCAGTTTATAACTTTGTTTGTTTATTTGTCGGTTTATAAGTTTGGAGGTTT
The DNA here is from genome assembly GCA_035128595.1 of Eptatretus atami. Lineage (NCBI taxonomy): Eukaryota > Metazoa > Chordata > Myxini > Myxiniformes > Myxinidae > Eptatretus > Eptatretus atami. The sequence goes on from CM068958.1 coordinate 135,907,231, forward strand.
ATCGGTTTCTAGGTTTGTTTGTTTGTGGGTTTATTTGACTCCTATGAGTGCCTGAACCTCTGGAGGGAATGAGTTTAAAACTGTGGGTTGTATAATTATGGTGTGCAGGGCAACTTTCAGGATGTAAAGAAAATTCATAGTCCCAGGGGTTTAGGATGATTGAGAGGACCCAAATTCTGTGTAAATGTGTGTTGTTTTGCACCACCTGGTTGAATCCGGTATTTCAAATTATGAATCGTAAAAGTGGGGGAATTAACCCATCTGAAAGGATGGATTTTTTGTAGTTTAAAATTTTAATGACTGTAAATGGTCAAGCAAAATATGACAGGCTGCATTGTGAGTCAGAGGGGGGAGGGAGAGAGAGACAGAGGGGAGAGAGGTGTGTGTATATATATGTGTTTGTTTTTTATTTTATATATGTTTGTGTATGTTTGGATATGTTGTTCATCCGCATCTGTAAATGTATATAGCATCAATGGTTTTGTTGTTACACAGTCTGGCCATTTGTGTTGGCTGTAGCCTTTGTAAGTCTATCTTGTAGAGGCATCATCACCAATAGAAGACCGATTCAGAGATTCAGGAGTTGGAAATTGGCAAAATTTGGGATAGGGTATTGGTGCACAATACTATAGTTATTCCTTTTCAAAATTACAAACCATTGAACTTTATTAAACAACCGAAATGAAGACTACCAGTCAGGAAGTCAGCTAAAGATCTCTTCTCAAAAACAGCATAACCTTTGAGAATCACCAAGATGACACTTTACAGTTAGGTCATAAATCTTTGGGACTTGAACCGAGATGAGACTGCTCTCAGGGTCGAGTACACCAAGCTGCTATCTACCCTGCCAACAGATAATTTGAATGAAGTGCAGAGTGTGCACTATTTGTTGTGGTTACAGAGCTACAGTATAATAATTGTGCAGCATTCTGTAGCAATTCGTGTGTGCAGAGTGCAGATGGCGATTATATTTGTGAGCAGAGGTTCATGAGAGGACAGTGGGTTAAAGGTATTGTGTGGGTGCAGGGTGCAGCAACAAGCAAGCTCAAGTGAGTGTGGTGAATATGGCCGACCGGAGCGTGAGTATGCACGACGTACAAGAGGAACTGGTGAGCATCGAGGCATTGAAGGAAAGGCTAATTCGGCGGGAATCTGAGCTTCGTTACATGTAAGGACTACCTGAGATCTGCGTCCTGAGGCAGTAATATATAAGATCTGAAAATAATTCTAATTGTACTCACCATCATCTTGCTCTGGATGAGAAAGAAATGATGTGATGTTCATCAGGTGATTTGTTTGCTGACAATCATGGTTAAGTACACAGCAGAGCAAGAGGAGAGATCATATTTTGTCATTTTACAACGTAGGCCATGTCAATTTAAAACTTTTTGCTTCATCATTGAATTGTCTGTAAAATATGGTTAACTTTATATCAAGGCATCTTTTAATTTACTCAATCTATCTGTAGTATATCCATTTTAGTCGATTGTGCCTGCATTCTGCAAACAGGTATTGGGGTGTATTCTTTGTGCAGACGTATTAAATATAAATGAAGAATGGGTGAGCAGTATGGGATGGATATGTACATATATATATATATATATATATATATATATATATATATTTATGTGTGTTATGTGTATATATTCTTCTTCTTCTTCTTTCGGCTGCTCCCGTTAAGGGTCGCCACAGCGGATCATCCGCATGATCCGCATAGTAATTTGGCACATGTTTTACGCCGGATGCCCTTCCTGACGCAACCCTGGTCGCCTCTTACGACACAGGGATATGGTACACCTATTTTAACCGGGGTATACACCGGCCCAGTACACTGGTACTCACTTCGCCGACCTCGGAAGGATGACAGCTGAGTCAACCTCCTGGTGTATTAATTCAGTGGCCCAACGGGGCTGAACTAGGACCTTTTTATCCCAAGCCGCTGCCCTAACCACTGCGCCAACACCAGGCTTGTGTATGTGTAGTATGTGTGTATATATCAGGGGCGTTAGCCAGGCTGAGGCAGACGAGGCAGTTGCCTCGTCGCTCTTTTCCTGAAATATGATTCTGGCCTGACCCTCTGGCCATCTGAGCTCCCTGGGGAGTAAACTATCAAAGCTACCCGGCAGTGCTCTGAATACTCCTTATCTCCACTCCTATCACAATACCTAAATAGGACAATAGGCCGTCACATCAACCAAGTTCACCTTTTTTCGCCTCATCGCTTTTGACCTCTGGCTACGCCCTATATATATATATATATATATAATAGATATAGTCCAAGTTCCACCTCTCGTGGCTGAAGAAGTGACATAATGCCATTACGTAATGGACACGCCACAGTCCCAGCTGCACCCCTCTCCCAGCCAAGGAGCAAGGCTGCACCAACCGACTTTTGTTTACGAATATTTTTGTTTAGTTCGGTGATTTTTTTTTTTTTTTTTTGATTTTGGAATCTGGAAGATTACATCAGTTTGCCAAATTTCAGCTTTCTATTCCACATCGAGTCAGTGTTAAATCCCAGTTAGTGGTTCAAAAGAACGATACAATGTGTGTGTATATATTTCTATATATATATATATATAATTTTTTTTTCATATGTCTTATCTCACTGTCACGCATGGTCACCAAACTTCCGTAGGCATAATTAACAATGTCTTACAGTCCTGCTCACTGCATCTAAATCGACTTGCAACTCTGACATTTATTCCATTCACATGTAGTCGAAAGTAGACTTTTCTCAAAGCGTTCTCCATGCCAGATGACGTCATGGCATTCCGGTGGGCGGTGCTGAGAGCCCAACCATAAACGGATTGTTGTATGTTGTTCTATGGCCCTCCCGTCTGATCAAATCTCAAACCATTGCATTACTAGTCTTCAAGACTGGTGTTGCCTTGATGGTTAAAGTGGCTGGCTTAAGATCTTAGGATCTTAGTTCGAGTCCCTGTTGCACCATTGACTCAGCCTGTCATCCTTTTGAGGTTGGCAAAATGAGCACCATCTCTCACTGCTAACAGGGTATTGCATCAGTGGCACAGCCATGCTTCCAGAAAATGATGCAACTAGCAGCCACAAGCTGCATATGAAATAAAACAACCAGTCCTCGATGGGTATATCGCTCGTTTAAATTCCTCATTTATTTTCCAACTTTCTCATTCCCAACAACATGCTTTTTCATTTTTATCTATCACTAGTATTGTTCAGCTCGCGAAGCTCACCACTCCACATGCCGTTAAAGACAGATTTGCTGCGTTGGCATGATTTACACCAATCATAATACAAACATTTATTTTGTAGAAATTTATTTGTAATATTGTGATATATATTTATTGAAATTTATTTGTAATACAAAAAGGGTCAAGAATCTAACCTGTCTAAACTGTCTGAAGGCTGTAAGGGGTCTAGATGGTGTTAATGTTTAAGGGGTGTAAAGATCTTAAGGTTAATATAATATATATATATATAAGGGTCAAAATGATTAGGTCAAAAGGGTGAAAGGATATAAAGGTGTCTAAAGTATTGAAAGAGTCTTAAAGTTTCTTAGGGGTTTTTGTGGGTCATTGTGTCTTTTGGGTCCTCAGAGTATTTTGGGTCTTTGGTTCTTATGGATCTTAAAGGATCAATGGTCAAAGGGGTCTCAGCAGTCTAAAGGGTCGAAAAAGGTTACATTCAAACAGTACGTAATTAATAGACATATAGTCACACGCTTGCGGACGGACTGAACGTGTTTTTCGTTTTTATACATATAGATTACACTTGAAAATTTTTTAAAGTGGACTAAAAGTCAAATTTCCAAAATTGAGAATTCCCATAATTTTGATATTTCTCATTGATATTCGTATAAAATGCACCAGTGAGCAGAAAATGTGACTTCAATGAAATTCCCAATATTTCAAACTGGGTATCCATCGGACCGCATGAGGTGTTGGACATTAAATACCCCCACGTTGTCCTTCGTGAAGAGTTGGTGAGTATACAGTGCCTCAGAAAGTATTCACACCCCTCGACTTTTGTCACATTTTGTTGCGTTACAGCCTGAATTTAAAATTGATTGCATGAAAAAAAATTCTCACTGATCCATCCACACAAAATACCCCACAATGACAAAGTAAAAACATGTTTTTAGAAATTTTTACAAATTAATGAAAGGTGAATTGTCTTGCATTAATAGTATTCAACCCTCTGAGTCAATACTTTGTAGAAGTGCCTTTGGCAGCGATTACAGCTTTAAGTCTTCAACTGCAGAATCCTTTGCCTCATGCTTTTCAGTCTATCACGTGCCTTTTTAAAAACTCCAGGCGTGCTGTCATGTGCCTTTTTCTCAGAGTGCTTCTGTCTGGCCACTTTCCCATAAAGACTAGATTTGTGAAGTCTGCAGAGACTGTTGTCCTTCTGGCAGGTTTTCTCTTTATAGTGTGATCATTGGTTCTTGGTCACCTCCGTGACCAAGGTCCTTCTTACCCGGTTGCTCAGATTGGTCAGACGGCAAGCTCTTGAAAGAGTCTGGTAGTTCCATATCTTTCCATTTCCTAATGATGTAGCTCACTGTGCTCTTGGAAACTTTTCAACACTCTAAATAGTTTCATACCTTTCCCCAGATCTATGTCTCCCTCACAATTCTATCTCAGAGTTTCTCAGGACAGTTCCTTGGACTTCATGGTAGAGTTTTTTGCTCTGACGTGCAGTCAACCGTGGACCTTTTATAGAAAGGTGTGTTTCTTTCTAAATTATGTCCAATCAATTGAATTGGCCACAGGTGAACTCCAATCAAGTTGTAGAAACATTCGAGGATGATCAAAGGAAAACTGGGTACACCTGAGCTCAATTTGGAGTGTCGTAGCAAAGGGGTTGAATACTTATTGACGCAAGACATTTCAGCTTTTGATTTTTAATTAATTCGTCGAAGTTTAATAAAAACATTTTCACTTTGGCATTATGGGGTATTTTGCGTTGATCGGTAACAAAAAGTTAAAATTGAATCCATTTTAAATTTCAGGCTGTAACAACAAAATGTGACAAAAGTCAAGGGGTGTGCATACTTTCTGAAGGCATTGCATCTCTGGCACCCTGAACAAATTCCTGCCCTTACTACAGTTAGGAAGGCAATGGCAAACCACCCAGCATAACCATTACCAAGAAACTGATTCAGGAGCATCGGTGCTCTGTAACAGAATATGGTGAATAGAATCAGAACACATGCCTCTCTTTACTGGGACGAGTATTGCTCATCAGCCATCAATAAAGTTTGGTTTATTGAAAGGTTTTCAGCTGGGAATTAAACCAGAAGAAGCCATGTGGAAATGTCTTTCATTTGTTATTCCCATGTGTAAGTGCATGTCAGTTAACTGGGCTTGTGGGCTTGGCTAGAGGTATGCACACTCATCTTTGAGCTGTCAGCCTGGGTTAGAATATCGACCAAGCTATAAACTCGTCTGGCGTTTCACATGCAGGGCAAAGGTTCTGTGTGTGTGCTGTCCATTTGAAGGACTTTAACCGAGAGAATCCGTCGATCAGCACTGGTTGATTGGGAACGTTGAAAGTCCCAGTGTGTATTTGATGAAGAATAGGTGAGCTACCACTGGCACTGACCAGATTACAAAATTCTGCCCCCACCCTGAAGAGAAACACCGTGGTGATCCAGTCTTTGGCTGGAGCCTTAACCAACAATGCATTATTGTTGGACCTTACCGTTCATTGTTAGATTGAGAACTTTAATTGCTGAATCCGACCAAAGGCGATGGACAAAGATGGATCGATGGATTAGTTTACCCGAATTCTCCAATGATTTTATTTTCAGTAGTACTCATCCATCAGGAAATAAATAAATAAATCGTGTGTATATATTATATATATATATTATATATATATATATATATATATATATATATATACATATATGTAATATAATATGCTCCCTCCTGTTATAAATGTAAATCGATTTGCTGTAAAAAAAAATTAATTACCATTTGGTCATGTTGATTATAACCATTATGGGTTGAAGTAGGAATTGTGTGTATATATATATATATATCTCACGCTTACATTGAATAATATTTTGTTCTCTCTCCAGTTTTACATCTTTTCATAATTTGAAAGACCTCTTGTTTGCAGATGGTGGTTTTTATAATACAAAACACCAATGTTTTCCAAAAATATACAGCTCCATTGAATCAAAGTGATTTTATAAAGTTTTTGAAACAATTATTATATAAATTTACATGACAAACATCCAGGAAAGTTTCTGCCAGCCACCTTTACTTTGATAAATATTCCGTACTCATGCTGAACTGGCAACACCCCAGTGATCAACAGGTTTCCCCCACCAGTGTAGAAGTAATGGGAAGTCGTCAGAATACCCAGAGGCTTCCAAAATCTCAGAAATGGCTAAAAAATACACAACAATTACTGCTACTACTATGACTCGTATTTCAAGGGCCCCAATTAATCGTTTCTCGTGGGGTCGTAAGAGGAAATTTTTTTTTGCCTGAAGTATTTCACGAACAGGCTGTCCAGACGTGATGTTCAACTGAATGTGGCAGGAATTTGTTTTGTAATTATTTCAGCATGCCGGTGATAACTCGCCTACTCTTTGCAAGAATATACCGTGGGATATTTAAATCCTCCAACGAAATGCAAGCAGATGGGATATAAATGTTGCACCAAAACTTTGTAGTCCGTGATCTTGCGCCACCGGAGCTATTTTATAATCAAGAAAGGTCCAAAGTTGTCAACCTGATTGTAAAAAATCAACAAACACTTTAAAAAAGCAATGCAATGGAGTGCTCATCAGTCACAATAATGTTTGCAAATAATTTCGGAGCAAAAAACACTCAAAAACAGATGCGATGTGTTGGTTTTTTGTTTTTTTTATCGTTTCCACGTAAGCATTTATCTCCACGATTCTGACTCCCAGTTGATGTATCCCATAAAGTGTATTGATTTGCACATAGTCTAGAAAATGTTTGGTAATTAATGTAAAAGTATACTGATGTCCTGTCCTGCATCCCCGTTACAGGCACAAGCTCCTCAATACTTGTAGGAAAGCGATTTTGCCATCCTACCAAAATGGCTGTTTCGTTGGAATGACATAAAATCGTCTGTGTGTGTGTGTGTGTGTGTGTGTGTGTGTGTGTGTGTGTGTGTGTGTGTGTGTGTATACATGCTATCTACTTTAATATGGATCATTCATTTTCAATCTAAAATAAAACTCCACAGAGTTAAAATGCTCCCTCTTGTTATAAATGAAAATCGATTTGCTGTTAAAAAAAAAAAAATAACATAAAGTACCATTTGGTTATGTTGATATTAATCATATGGTTGAAGTAGGAATTGTTTTGTAAAAATCCTGAGGTTTTTATCATGCACAAGTTGGAAGAGAATTATTTCGAGGTATTTGCACACGACTTAATTGAAACACCTAGCTGTGGTTACAATATCAACTGGTGGGAATGTGATGGAGGAATGATGATTCAATACGAGTCACCTGAATTCACCCTGCAGTTGCAGTGTAATGTTTTGTTTGTGATGTAATTGTACGAAATTAATGTAAAAATAGACCAAACTTGTTATTTTTCAGGGTTGAGGACTTTCAGTGTGTCAAGCATTGAAAATCTCCAAAACAGAGCTGAAAAAGCTGCAGTTATTCCCTGGTAGGTTTTGCTTATTTATTTTAGGAACCATGACTGCAAAAGTTGGGGTGGAGGGATGAAAAAAGAATCCACCATTTTGCACACATAATATGTAGATGCCCAATTTTGTTCGTTTCAATCCACCTGTTCAATGACTCATTCATCCATTCCTTGTAAGAAATCTAAAATCCATGCACCAGTCTGATTCTTTTTAATGTTAAATACTGTTATATAGCATCAAATTCATAGATACGTGAAGCGTCAGAAGTTCTACAAAACGAGACACAACGGTTCAATGTTTTTTACCCCCCAATATTGTAGTAGTAAATGTAATTTTAATTTTTTTTTAAATTTATTTATATACACCTCGTTATATCTTTGTGTGGCTTGTCTCAAAATAGATGAAATGGCAATGCTGGTATCCGGATTTCTTTTTAAATGCAACACAATTCACCTTTTAACAGTCCATTAATATTTAAATTGATGGATTAACTCAAACTTTTTCCGTCACTGGGGACACATACTTTTACTTGTAGTTTTTTTATAAACAAAGCCCAATGAGGAATGTACAATTGGAATTTGATGTGATGTGTCTACTCATCAAAATGGCTGAAAGGTATCTTATGAGTAATATGATATGCCACTAAGGATGTAAATAATTCTGCAGAATTATTTTGGATGATCATGTACAATGGGAAATTCCTATAAAAGATCCTTTAGAAATGGTTTGCCTATAGAATATCATAATAATAATAATATAATAATACCAAGTAGAGGTACATTCAAAGTACATCGCCGCCTTGCCAAATAAAATACACAACAAATCCTGCACGTGTATTACCGGGGAGCTTTTTGGCGCATGCAGTGCATGAGATGAATTGGGAGGAAGTGCTGAACAATAATTGATTAATTGCATAATTAAAATAAATAATAATCGTAAAATAATAATTTTATTAATCAATTGGTGAATAACATGCCGAAACCATGTTTCATTTGAATCTGTAACTTTTTGAAAATTAATTAATAAATAATCAATCGAAAAAAAATAATTAATCGATATATCAATAAATCAAAAATACCTTTTATAGCCAAATCACTTGTTCACTGTCATGTCTAAGTGTCTGTTTCCTATCTCAAAAGGTTGTCTGAGATATTGCCAGATGAAAAAGAAAGTAAATAAGTAATTATAAATCGATTATAATGAAGTAATTAATCAATCAATTGATTAATCAAAAAAATAAAGAATACTGTTTTTGCCAAAGCAATTGTTCACTATTGTGCTCAAAGGATGGCTGAGATATCGCTCAAACAAATAAACAAGAAAGATGTCATGTATAGCATGATACTTGTGAAATCCATAAAACAAATTGGAAAACCATAAAACAAAAAATAATTGGTGGTTGAATTCAATGACAAAAATACACAAATTCTCTTCAAATTTCAAGTCAAATGGATGAAAATTGACAAAATTAGAAATGACTGTCAAATGTTTGGCCAACGTTGATATTTTGGCCTATGTTGACCTCAAAAATCTGTTCATTGAATTCAGTAACCTGATATGCAAATCCTCTTCAAATTTCAAGTCAATGGGATGAAAAATTGAGGATTTTAGAATAGCATCTTAGTTGTTGTTGACCTTTGGCCTATGTTGACCTTTTGGCCGATTTTGACCTCAAAAATAATTGGTGGTTTAATTCAAATGACCAAATATGCAAACTTCATCTTCAAATTTCAAGTCAATCAGATGAAAATTGAGGATTTTTAGAAATTTGACAAATTTGTTGACCTTTTGACCTTAAACAAGAGGCTGCTTGCTTTTGACGAACTCTACAATGTGGTTAAAGTTGCGTGAAGATTGGTTTAAAATTGTGACCTGTCGGCGATAAACATATAAAGTAGTAGACAGAACAGATAGACAGACAGAATAACGCATGCAACCAACCAGAAAACTTGAAAAATCTTCAATTTTTCGCAAGTAACAAACAAGAAGACGACGTCGTCAGAGCACGATACTTACAAAGTCTATAATACAAATTTGACCTCAAAAAATAATTGGTGGTTGAGTTTAATCACAAATATGCAACTCCTCTTCAAATTTCAAGTCGTTCGGATGAAAACTGAGGATTTTAAGAAATACCACCAAATGTTGACCTATTGGTCGATTTAACGTCAAAAATAATTGGCTCTTGAATTGAGGATTTTTGGCCTATGTGACCCTTTGACGTCAAAAACAATAGGCTTCTTCTTTATTGACAACTCAACCATGTGGTGAAGTTTTGTGAAGATCGGTTTAAATTGTGACCTGAAGGTGATCACACACACACACACACACACACACACACACACACACACACACACACACACACACACACACACACACACACACACACTTAGATTTGCAAGCAACAAAGAAACAGAGTAAAAACCGAGTACACCCTTTTGCGCGAGCCATCCCCAGGTGCTTTAGGCGCTGATGACGTTGCGCAGGCCTGGAGATGGAATAGGGAGGGGTGGTGTATAATAAATCGAAACACCTAATTGTTTTTTGATTCTTGATATTTTACAGTAACACCATGGTTATCTTTGCAAGTCTCTTGAATGATTTTAAAATATTGTAGCGGCCACCGGTACCGAGACACCAGCTTGTCACTCTGGGGGTTAATCCCCGGTTGTCTCGGTAGAGCCGGACCTGGAGCCACCACTCACAATTAACGTTGTGGTACGGTGGGTTGTTTTAAAACCGACGAACGCCACCCAGTTAACCCGAGTTCCAGTGTCCACCTCTAATTATTCCGTTTAAACTTATAGGTCACGTGGTTACCTGAGCAGGGAGCGTGCCCTCGGCAAAGCACCAATATTATCTCGATGAGATTTCAATTTGGCGCCGAGCGTTTTAACCACTGGTGCGTTGCCGACGATTTTTGGTCAAATCTGTTGGTAATTACCTCCCAGTCTATCGAGGTTCGGACAATGCTAGACCAATGGAAGGAAAGGCCAATCACGGACAGGTTGGAAGTCGACAAATGATTATTAATAAATAAAATAAATAACTAAAAATAACTTTTTTATTTCTGTGGTAAATAAATGAATAGTTAATCAGCAAAATCAATCAAATGATAGGAAAGAGACAAAGAGCAGATGCTTATCGGGGGGGGTGACTTACTTTACAACGAAACACATACAAGGGTACCCAGCAGATCATTCAGGAGGGGGAGGGGAAGAGTCGTCTTGCTCACCAGAAGAAGTCGTCCGTGAAGTGAAAACGTCCTGAAATGTGTGCGTGTGTCACGTCCGTCGCAGCACCCAGCCTTGCCGTGGCACCCACTCGCCAACAGCCTTGGACGCCAGTCGACAATCTGGGGGGGGGGCACCGAGATCGTCTGTCGTGGTTTAGACCCTGGTGCTGCGACTCGGGCAGCTCCTCACACTTCACGAAACTGGTGACGTCTCCAGTGACCCACACGGTCCGTTGGTGACTGACCCCGCGCCTCACTCGTGACTGACCGTGCCTCACTCGTCGGCGCTGCTCACACCCACACCCACACGCGCCACCACACGCTCGCTTGTTCAAGCACTGGAAGGACAAATTGTCTCGTTGGCGCTGGTCAGACACCCACACGCTCATTCACTCGCTTCCTCGCTTGCGTGCTCGCACGCTTCTCGCTTGCGCGCTTCCTCTCTGGCTCGCTTCTTCCCTCACGCGCTTCAACTCTCGCTTTCTTTCTTTCTCACTCGCTCACGCTGGCTCGCTCGCGCTTCCTTTTTGGCTCGCTCGCCCGCTTCGTGCTCGCTTCTCGTCTCGCGCGCTTCCTCTCTCACTTTCTTCTCCTTCTGTACAGACCTCCAATTCTTTTTATATCGGCCCGTCTCGGCGGGCGCACGAGTCCCCCCAAGCTCACCCCCTCCCCACTTTGCGCACCGTTACCATGACAACCTGTGTGCTCCAAAAAAGGCGGGTGTCGGCGCTCGTGAAAGAAATATGTGCATAAACGTTGCTGAGGAGAAATAAAGCGGCGCCAGCGCTCGCGAAAGAAATGTGTGTAACGTGCTGTCAAAAAAAAAAAAAACTTCCCATAAGAAGGGATCTCATTAATATTACCTTCTATCTCTCTCTTTGTTGT
>CM068958.1:135919001-135930643 GCA_035128595.1 Eptatretus atami
AACCCAATTTATCTGAATCCGTCCATTAACTTTTTGAGATATCTGCTGGCTCACAGGCAGACAGACAAATAAGAAAGAGGTCATGCAGAGCACAATACTTGTGAAATCCTGAAAATAAATTTGACCATAAATCATAATTGGTGGTTGAATTCTGTGAAATGATGTGAAAATCATCCTTGAATTTCAAGTCAATCGGGTGAAAATTGAGGATTCAGAAAGTTTCACTCAAGATGTTGACCTTTTGACCTCAAAATGTATGGGCTTCTTATTATGACCAGCTCAACCATGTGTGAGGTTTCGTGAAGATCAGTTTAAAATTGTGACCTGTAAGCGATTGACATACAAACAAACAAGACAAGCCGGTAGGCGACATGGGTGGTCGCTAGACTAAGGCGAATTTGAAATATGTAGATAAGAGAACACATCAGATGGCATTTTTGCTGTTCGTTGTTCCATATAGGAACATGACGAGCAACTGTCCATTCATCATTTGTGTTCGATTCCCTAACCCTACGTTAGGGATCCCAACACGAACGTTGGGGTGAAAGCATATAGTAATATAATTGCATACTAGCATACAGTTTTTGACGGATCGGGCTGAAAATTTTGACAGAGGTTGATTATAGTGCGCATAAAAGCGCGGAAGCCGATTTTTTGATTTTCGAATATTTTTTTTCGGATTTTTCAAAAATTTCAAAGTCCCGTTGCTAGGCAACGGTGGCGTCCATAGCAACGGTGCTCAAAAGCATAACAACTAGATCCTGGTATGAACCTACCAGTCGAAGTTTCATCAAAATCGGTGACTCCTCTGGCCTCCAGAGCTGTCTCATTACATACAAACAGACAGACGGAAACCTGAGAATAAAGGTAGTCTAGCGACCACCAAAAGACGTCGTACATAGCACGATACTTGTGAAATCCATTAAAACAAATTTCACCTTAAAAATAACTGGTGGGTGAATTCAATGACCAAATATGCAAATACTCTTCAAATTTCAAGTGAATTGGATGAAAATTTACAATTTTAGAAACTTCGCCTGTCAACTTTTCGCTTATGTTCATCTTTTGGCCTATGCTGACCTTTAAAAATACTTTTTTGTTGAATTCAGTGACCTGATATGCAAATCCTTTTCAAATTTCAAGTCGATAGATGAAAATTGAGGATTTGGAAAGTTCACTGAAGTTGTTGACCTTTGCCTATGTTAACCTTTTAGCCTATTTTGACCTCTTTTGCACTATTTTTAGCCTATTTTGCATGGATCTCTGTGCTTTGGGGAATCCTGAAGAGTTGTGGAGTGTCTTCAAGACCACCATCCTTGATGTTGCCGGTGGATGTCTTGGAACTCACCATAGAGCAAAGAAGAATTTTGTCTCTCGAGGACACTGGATACCATTGACCAGAGTCACAGGGCGCAGGCTGAATGCAGAGCTGAGCTGTTCAGGGAATTGAGGAGTAAAACGGTATGTGCGCTCAGGGGACAAGGAGGCCTATGTATGGCAAGGAATCTGTGAAGGGTAGAGCATCACCTGTGGTCAAGTGATTCTCGTTCTGCTTACAGGGGAATTCACCCATTGCGTTCGTCCAAGCCCATCCTTGGTGACTGCAGTCAGAGCAGAGGGTGGTGGGCTCTTGACAAGGAGTCTGAAGTGAGGCCTGCTGGGCCAGTTATTTTGAGCAGCTGTACCAGGCTGATCCACCAGCTGTTGAGTTGGAGTCAGGGGTGTTACTGTCCCTATTGCTGACCTCCAATCAACTGTGTCCACCTTCATTTGTTGGAAACACAGGCTGCGGTGAACCGGTTGTTGTTGTTGTCCCTCTCTGGAAAGAGAAGGTGAGAGCTCAGACTGCAACAAATACTGAGGGGTGACGCTGCTCTCAGTGTCGGAAGGTCTTTGCTGAGATAATTCTTGAAAGGGTTCGCCACCATCTGCTTAAGACCAGCACCCAGAGTAGTCGGGCTTTACACCAAAGAGGTCAATGATTGACCATATCCTTGCTCTTTGGGCTCTCACCGAACACAGACAAGAGTTTTGGCAGGGGCTGCTTGCAGCGATGTTGATCTCTGCAGAGTGTTTGACTCCGTGAATCGGATGCCTTCTGGAGGATTCTGGGCCTTCGTGGGGTGCCACCGAAACTGATCAATCTGATGTTTGAACTATCCCTGGTACTGAGAGTGCTCTAAAATGTGGTGATACCATCTCTGACTTATTTCCAGTTGTTACTGGAGTTCGTCAGGGGTGTATACTGGCCCCCACACTTTTCAGCAATTGTATGGATTGGATTCTGGGGAGGATGTCAGAGAGTCAAGCTGTGGTGTATCGTTTTGGAATGTCAAGATCTCTGACCTTGATTTCGCAGATGATGCAGTCATATTTGCGGAGACTCTGGATATCCTTTTGGGGCCCTCGACGTGCTGAATGAGGAGTCTGAGCCCCTGGGATTACGGGTTTCCTGGGTCAAAACTGTGATCCAGGCTTTCAATGACATCTTGGATGCTGTATCCTGTCTGTACTGTGTTTGGTGAGGATGTTGAGGTCAGAGAGAGATTGACTTTCCTTGGCAGTGATATTCATGTCTCTGCTGGCTGTGAGCCAAAGGTCAACAGATGTCTGGGTCTGGCCTGGGGAGTCATGGATTCACTGGATCATGGGGTGTGGCGATGCCGGTACCTGTGCAGGAGGACAAAAGTTCGAGTCTTCAGGTACTTCGTGCTGCCAGTCTTGCTTTACAAATGTGAGACTTGGACTCTGATAAGGAATCTGAACAGAGACTTGATTCCTTTGGTACCACGTCTCTTCAGAGAATCCTTGGCTATCGCTGGTTGGACTTTGTGTCCAACAAGCGGTTGCTGAGGTCGTTGAAGTACTTGAATTCAGCGACCTGACATGAAAATTCTCTTCAAATTTCAAGTTGGATGGATTAAAATTGAGTATTTTAGGAATTTGGCCTATGTTGACCTTTTGGTCTATGTTGACCTCAAAATTAATGTGTTTGAGTTCAGCGACCTCATATGCAAATGCTCTTCAAATTTCAAGTCACTCGGATGAAAATGAAGATTTTAGAAAATCTTCCCCAAATTGGCCTATTGGCCATTGTGACCTTTTGGCTTATGTTTACCTTAAAATTAATAGGTGGTTGAATTCAGTGACCTGATATGCAAATGGTGTTCAAATTTCAAGTCACCCAGATGAAAATTGACAATTTTACAATTTAAACATTTGGCCTATTTGGGTTGACCTTATGGCCTATGTTGACCTTTTGACCTAGGATAACCTCAAAAGTAATAGGTTGAATTTAGTGACCTGATATGCAAAGCCTGTTCAAATTTCAAGTCAATCGGATGAAATTTGAGGTTTTAGAAAATTTGGCTCAAATTGGCCTATTGGCCTATGTAGACCTTTTTGGTCGACCGAATTTTACGAATTTCATTCAGGACCGTTGCAGGGTCGGTGGCATTAATATCGAAAATTTCAGAACGTTCGTTGAGGGGTTTGGGCTAGAGGCGAGCGGACAGACAAACGCACAAACAAATGGAGGCGATCAACATGTCAAAAAAATTTTTTTTTTTGCCAAGTAATAGACAATAATGCACAAGACCAACCAATGTACTGTACTATACTTGAAAAATCTTAGATTTTTGCAAGTAACAAGAACGATGTTGTGCAAAACATGAGATTTGTGAAATCTCAATGAACCAGAACGGCATTCTGTAGTGCGCATACCTCCGCCAGGCTGAACGGTTTACGTTTTGTATCCCACTGATTGGCCGGATCTGCTGACCTGAACCAAAATCGAATCAGCTTGTTCTTGTCATCTTACCAACTCATCCCCTAAGTTTTGTCATCCATCCCCATTGTTTGAGACATTGTGCTATGTATCGTTTTTGGCTCTATTTCTCAATGGTGAAGAATCGCATGAATATTCTCGGATCCGGATTCGGATCTTCACCACAAGCGAATCGATTCTTCCTTGCAATATTCCCAACCTGTCACCGAAGTTTTTTTTTAATTATTATTATTTTTTTGTTTTTCTGAATCTGTTCAACATTTTGAGAATATCCTGTTCACAGACAGACAAACAGACAGACAGACAGACGAGTGATAACTCCGAACACCTTCGTTGACGGAGGTCACAATTATTGCCATGAGAACAGTAATTTGGTAATTTTGTAAATTTGACAAACAAGTGTTTTGACGTGCTGGCATAACAATGTAGTTGATACGTTTTCCACATTATGGCACAAAGGTGTTTTATATATTTTTGAATGGCTTGACCAATTTTGACCAGATTTTATAACGGATACGACGCATGCATACAAATAAGCTGTGTATGTTTCAATCTTATATCTTGAAAAATTCCTGAGGTTGGCAATAACAAAATCGCAAAAATATCCCATTTGATGACAATGGGGTGAAATTGTTGTCATGGATACCGTTTTCTCTTTGACCTGTGGGTTTTTTTCTTTGCCATGTGACTTTTCGCTTTGCTACCAACCAAGATGAGCAACACCTGAAAAAAAAACAACCCGTGAATTAAATAATTACTTTCATTTTGTGCCCTTTAGCTTGGTACTAAGGCGGTTACCAATGGGGGACCTTTTGATTGGCTGGTGACCCTAAAGTGTTACTGCAGAAGGCCCTCGGACAGAAGGTCCAACGGGGTCGATGGGGTCTGAGGGTTTATAAGGGTTCTAATGGGTCCATAGTATCTTCAAGTCCCAAAGGGTCTCAGAGTTTCAAAGCATCGAAAGGTCTCAGTGGTCTATAGGTTTAGGGAGTCTAAAGTGTCCAAAGAGGGTCGACAGTCTAAGGCTCAGGTGGTCTAAGTGGTGTAAAAAGTCTTCAGGAGTCTAAGGGGTCGAAATGGTCTTCAAAGGTTAAAATGTCTAAAAGGGTGAATATGACTTTGTCTTTGATTGCTCGTTTCGGACCTGTTGAATAACGGTCGCATGTTACATGCAACAACAACCTGAAGACCAAGAGAAGACTTTCAGGTGGGCAGCTTCATTCGTTAATATAATGCCCAGACGAATATCCAATGTCCAAGTCATACAACCCTTTCATGTCATGACTGCTTTGCGTTTCCTGGAGGGTTGATCCTGGACAAATAGTGATCATCAGAGGTGTGTCTGCACGCAGATCTACTTTTACATACTGTAGGTCGTTCATATTCTCAGATCTACTGTAATCGAAATACCGCAGAGTAGCTGTGGGTGTTAAATGGTCATCTGGCTTGTAACCAGTTTGTTCTCGAGTGCAATGTCAACACCGGCGTTCGGCGCATCACAGCTGACTTGCATTCGATGAAGATGTGGAGTTGCAGCTTTCTGTGCGGAAAATCAATCTTTATCAACCGCAGGGTGTTTAAAAATTAAATATAGGACCACGTCATGTTTACGATATTGTGGCTTCACGCGTCAGTGAGTTCATGGTGAGGATTTGTATCCTCAAGAGGTGAGCCCACATCAATGACCCGTCATTTTGACGACACCTGAACCCGAAGCAAGGTAAATCGATTGCATAATCGAGGTGATGGCCTTCGCCATCACAACTGGACCTCAAAAACGCGTGAATGTCTGGAACCTCTAGTGCCACCTGGCGGTGTGGGCTTCCAGTCCCCGGCATTTGTTACTGGAGCTGGACATCGCCCGTCTTCGCACTCGAGCGCTGCACGCAGAGACCGCATGGAGCCCAGGGGAGCCGTGCCGAACTACGGGGCAATGGGAACGCAGAGCTGGCCCGTCCGACCAGGCCAGTTTGGTGATGCCGTGCCACGCTCCGTCCGCTCCGCCGCTTGTTCGGCGCACGGATCTTTGGTTGATGGACATTTATCGCCTTGCTCGGATGATTGGCTCGGTTTTGTGATGCGGTGCAGCACAGTGTATTCGCGTCAACTCGCTCTATCTCATTTGTTGTGTCTCTCTGCGACCCACCTGAGTATCACTCACTCACTCAAACTCGTCCGCTTGTTGTGTAGCTACACATCAATGTTTATGAGCTCTTGTAAATTCACTTGACTGCCT
Organism: Eptatretus atami; assembly: GCA_035128595.1. NCBI lineage: Eukaryota > Metazoa > Chordata > Myxini > Myxiniformes > Myxinidae > Eptatretus > Eptatretus atami. Next base: position 135,925,025 of record CM068958.1, read on the forward strand.
CATGCATGCTATCTATTCCACCGTGGATAAGTTTTCCGATGTCATTGATTCGCAGAGGGAATCCATTTACGTGTGTATTACATGTTGGATTCAGCTCCGTGCACTCTCTATTTAGATTTCGCACCTCACCTGTTCGATATGTTTGCAGTTACATACTCTTGCTTTTTAAAGAAAATGAAGAAACTAACTTTTTTTTTATAGCAAGAGTCAAATAATACTATTTCAGCCGAAGAAGCTGCCTGTCGCCATGGATTGAGTAGAAAGCGAAGTTGCGGATTTATGCGCTTAATATTTTCCCGCCTTTTCTTGAGCGTGAGAGATGTGGGACTATGGAAGCTGTCTTTCACCATCCATGCAAGTCTGAGTTGGTTTGGAGACAGTAGTTGAGAAAGATCAGTGTGGAATCGATGAAAGACCTCGTGGATGTCACGCTCGTCGTTGACTGTCACCGTCTTACCATTGGCGTCTTCAAACCAATATGGTCCCAGCATACCCATCTGGCATTCAATGCTAGAAGCAAGTGGACTTGGGGCCCTTGAAAGACATCTCAGACATTTCTCAGGAGGCTCAACACCCCAGGAGATTTGATTGTTGATAGCCCCATTCAAACGGAAGTGTGCTTCATCACTAAACCACAAGGAGTTGATCAAATTTGGATACCTTTCCATTCAGTCACTGAACCAACCACACATTGCTACTTGGCTTTCCATGTCAGTCAGAGTTAGTTTATGCCTTACAGATGTGATGTATGGATAGAGCTTGATAGTCAGAAGTGAGATGTGTCACAGATGAGGCTGAGCATCAGTCTCGGGAACTACACACACCCAACCTGGCCACCAAATTTCATTCAAATCCGTCCATAACTTTTTGAGATATCCTACCCACAAAACAGACAGAAAAACAAACAAACAGACAAACAGGGGGTGAATACATACATAATGTAACCATAATGGTGAATCTTCGTTCTTTTGACAGCAGAATCTCTCACAAGATCGATGTTCCCTTGGTGACCACTGTTGCCTTTATTTTGATTTTTCACACTTCCATGTGCTTGAAGAGCTCCAAAAAAACCACTGAATGCTCCCATTGGAAAGTCCATTACGTGTGTGGCAGATTGCAATTCTGACAGTATCGTTGGCGCACCTGCATGTAGGATTTTGTCTCAAACCACAAAGTCTCGATTTTTACTTTTTGTTCCACTGTGAATACCATAGTTGACATCGGGTCTTACTGGCTACTTGTTAGAAATGGCATACCACCACCACTACAACCTGCAAGAGAGAAGGGTATAGCATTAGAAACGACAGAATATCAGGCTGCTCGAATCGTCCACTTTTTTGAAATGCCCTGATAAACTTCAAAACCGAAAAAAACGACTCAACCAAATTTTGGAAGTTTCCTTTGGGTACCCCAATTATGGTTTGTCTGGGTAGCACATCAGTGGAGAGAGTTCAGGGCACCATGGCCAAAAAAAAATTGAAAAACTTCTGCCCTTACCTTGTGCTCATCATGCCCCAAGGAAACAAACTGCAAAAGGGTCAATCCCCCAAGAGGGGTCCTACTTCGCTAAGCTGGGTATGCAGATTAGTTGTAGTAGTAGAGTTCTTAGTACTCTTTGAGAAGACCTCAACTCTTCTTTATATATATATATATATATATATATATATATATATATATATATATATATATATATATATATACACATCTGGTATTACAACATCTTCTTTTTATAGGAGCATACGCCAGAGCAGCGCGTTGCTGCGTCCACTTTCCGCTGGTACTTCAGGGGCCTCCGTCTGGCCATCCCCCAGGCAGATGTCTGGCCCATCCCCCATCTCCTTCAGATGCCGATCAACCTGCTGCAACCTCGAGGCACGTGGTCCGCCCATTGGCCTCCTCCACTCACGAGACTCCCTCGCTGAGAGAATCTGGTGAGCAGGATCAACGGCAGGAAAACGAGCCACATGTCCATACAGCCACAGCTGACACTCACGGACTATGCAGGTAACAAATCTCATTTGAGTCTCTCTCAGCAACTGCTCGTTGGACACAAAGTCCGACCATCGATAGCCAAGGATTCTCTGAAGAGAACCTGGTACCAAAGGAATTAAGTCTCCATCTCAAATCCCTCCCTGGTCAGAGTCCAAGTCTCACATCCGTAGAGCAAGACTGAAAGCACCAAGGACCTGAAGACTCGGACTTTCGTCCTCCTGCACAGGTATCGCAGTGCCACACACCATAATCCAGTGAATCCATGACTCCCCAGGCCTGACCCAGACATCTGTTGACCTCTGCTCATAGCCAGCAGAGATATGAATATCACTGCGAAGGAAGTGAATCTCTCCACGACCTCAACATCCTCACCACAAACAGGTACAGACCGGATAAAGCATCCAAGATGTCATTGAAAGCCTAGATCTTAGTTTTGACTCAGGAAACCAGTAATCCCAGCGGCTCCGACTCCTCATTCAGCACCTCGAGGGCCCCCAAAAGGATATCTGAGTCTCCACAAAGACGACTGCATCATCTGCGAAATCAAGGTCAGAGATCTTGACATTCCAAATGATGCACCGCAGCTTGATCTCTCCGACATCCTCCCCAGTATCCCGTCCATACAAGTGCTGAAAAGTGTGGAGGCCAGCACACACCCATGACAAACTCCAGTAACAACTGGAAATAAGTCAGAGATACTACCACCACATCTCACAGTACTCTCAGTACCAGAGTATCGTTCAGACATCAGATGGATCAGTTGTGGTGGCACCCCATGAAGACCAAGAATCCTCCAGAGGCATCCTGATTCACTGAATCAAATGCCTTGGAGATCAACATAGGCTGCAAGCAGCCCCTGCTGAAACTTCTGTCTGCATTCGGTGAGGACCCGAAAGAGCAAGGATACGGTCAATCATTGACCTCTTTGTGTAAAGCCTGAGCTGCTCTGGACGCTGGTGCTCAAGCAGATGGTGGCGAACCCTATCAAGAATTATCCGAGCAAAGACCTTGCCGGCACTGAGAGCAGCCTCACCCCTCAGTGTGTTGCAGTCTTGGCGATCACCCTTCCCTTTCCAGAGAGGGACAACAAGGCCCCTCTTCCAATCAGTTGGATGATGCCTGTGTTCCAGGCAGAGCACAGAACTGCATGCAAAGACACGAGTGCAGCATTTTCCACCAGCCTTGAGAAGTTCAGCATGGATGCCCAGATCCCAGGAGCTTTACCCCATTTCAACCGGTTCACCGCAACCTGTGTATCCACAAAAGAAGGTTGACCACAGTTGATTGGAGGTCAGCAACAGGGTATAACACCCCTGACGTCCAACTCGACAGGTGGTGGATCAGCTTGGTATAACCGCTCAAATTAACTGGCCCAGCGGGCCTTCACTTCGGATTCCTCTGTCAAGAGCACCCCACCTCTGCTCTCACTGCAATACACCGAGGACGGGTTTGGACGAACGCAATGCGTGAATTCCCCTGTCAGCAGGACGAGAATCACTTGACCACAGGTGATGCTCTACCCCCTCACAGATTCCTCGCACATAGGCCTCCTTGTCCACCCTTAGCGCACGTACAGTTTTATGCCTCAGCTCCCTGAACAGCTCAGCTCTGCCATTCAGCCTGGCCCTGCGACTCTGGTCAATGGTATCCAGTGTTCCTTGGGAGACAAACTTCTTCTTCCGCCTCCGGTGAGTTCCAAAACATCGACTGGCAACATCAAGGACGGTGGTCTTGAAGGCACTCCACAACTCTTCAGGATCCCCCAAAGCACCCAGACTCCCCAAATCTCCACTCACCCTGTTCGCAAACTCCTCAGCTACCCTTTCATCCTTGAGCTTGCCAACATTCAGCTTAGGCTGGGATGGTACCATTCTCCTGGATTTAAGGTGCAACTTAAGAGTTGCTACAAGCTGGTGGTCAGTATTGAGGAACTGAGACTCCGTAGACCCTGCAGTTCTGGATCATCCTCCAGCGACCATCAATGAGCACATGGTCAATCTCCTTTGCCACACTGCCAGCGTTGGAATACCAAGTCCAGCGATGAGCTTGTGGGCGCTGAAACCATTAACCAGCACCCCAAGTCCATGACTTCTTGCAAAGTCAAGGACTTGGTGCTATTCTGGTTCACAGTTCCAGACCCATGGGGACCAACACAGTCTCATAACCATCCCTCAGTTCCAGTCAATACATTGACATCCCCAAGACTAGAAGTGCATCTCCTCGGGGCACTGATCAACCACAGACTCGAGCGTGGCATATAATGCATCCTTCACGGTGAGGTCACTCGCCTCGGTCGGAACTTATACAGAGACCAGGAAATGCCACCCAAGGAGTGACGAATCCTTAGTCTCATAATACGCTCATTGACCTCAATTACCTCAATTATCATTTGAGTCAGCTTATTGGACACAGCGACAGCAACTCCTTTAGCATGGTAATCATCAGAGGGACCAGACCAATGGTAGGTGTAACCACCCACCATGATCTCGCTGCAATCCGGTCTCCGAACCTCAGAGAGTGCTGCAATACCGATGTCCAAACGCTTGAGCTCAGATGATAACAGAGACAGGTGATCATCCTCTTTAGGGATAGGACATTCCAGGAACCCACCTGAATTTAACCGCAGACTACACCGACCATGAGGAAGGTAGCACTGGGTTACGTGGTTACCAGTGGCAGTCAAGAAACCTCACTGACCTGACTGCTTTTATCGTATAAAATATAAACTATGTAATTCACCGATAAATTTTTTAAACAACTTCATAATATGTGGAATTATTTGAAATTTTCAAAATGTTCAATGTTTAATTACTGTAGCCACACAGCGGTGCATTTGCTTTTACAGGGGAATGTGATTATGCTGGAGGATGATCCTGTGGCTCAAATGCACATCTACTCGCTTTAAATGTGGTTCACTGAGTAAGCAGAACAAGAAAGGAGCTGAAATTGAAATGCGTGCCATCTTCTCGGCATGCTTAATGTGATGTAGATGGTTCTAACAGCTATTCTTCATATGGTAAGCTGAACACAGAAAATATGCCTCGCAGATGCCAAAATAATGGTCGCAGTTCCCCTGCATCCAGATACATGTGACTGATGAGATCGAACGAATTGGAAGTAGAGAGGAGGACATGATTGGATGCCGAGTCAAAAAGAGCAAATCGATCTTCAAAATGAAGTCTGAGGAAAGAAGAGCATGATTAGACGCTGAGTCAGAAGGTGAACCTACCTACCTTCAAAATGACACTGGTCCATTGTCGATACACAGCCCAAATAAAGGGATGAGCAATTTGTGTAATTCCTTTAGGTTTTTGTGCATAATTTTAGTTTTATCCCGAGTTTTTAAGGCTGAATCGTGTGAAACTCTAAAAGGAAAAGGGTCACCCGTTATTTCCACAGGCTTTTCTGCTGGTATATCCAATTCAACAAGTGTCCGTTTGTTACCTCCACCACTGAAGGTAGACAGAGGTTATGATTTCACTCGTGTTTGTCTGTACAGGATATATCAAAAGGTTATGGATCGATTCGAAGGAAACTTGGTGGATAGGTTTTTGTTTTTTTTACCACTCAGCCCAATTGGGCTAAGGGGTATTGTCGTCACAGGCGTTGTCCGGGCGGGCGTCTGTC
>CM068958.1:135930668-135941234 GCA_035128595.1 Eptatretus atami
TGTCAACTTTTGGTTTCCGTCAATTTTGAGAACGCCTTGTCCGATTAAATCCATTTTTGTGTGTGTTGGGGTTGAGTAGAGGAAGGTTCCTTTCGAAAATGGGCGTGCTGCCATTTTCAATATGGCCACCATCTTGAAATTGGTTTGCGTCAAGGGGCTGAGGGTTACACCCGCTTTGGTGGTGCTATTTTTGTATACATTGTCAAGGCTTGTATGAGAGCTGACACACAAACACACAGCAAGGGGGGTGACGGGGGGGGGGGGCATGAGACAAGAGGGGCGTGGGAAGGACAAAACAGTGGGAACAGAGACATTAGGAGATCTGTGGAAAGGAGAGGGATGGCGGGGAACATGGGTATACAAGATGGACAGTACAGGGACTTTCAGAAAAGAAAGCAGGGAATTTGAAGGAGGTGGGTTTGGGGTGGATTAACGGGGTAGAAAAGATCGTGGTTTGGATGGGGCGATAAGAGGTGGTGGTGAACAGCTGTTTTGAAGACCTGCAGGGAAGAATGAGATTGAAGAGAGTGTGGGAGTTCATTCCAAAGGCGGGAAAAAAGAGGAATGAAAGAGTGAAGGTGAGCGGTGATTCGTGATTTTGGTAGTTTTACCAGAAGGGGGTTGTTGGCAGACCTTGAGCACCCTGCGGAAATATGGTGGGGACAAATTGCAGACAGATGTAGGGGGGCGAGACCGGAGTGGAGATGGTAGAAGACAGACAGACCACCGACCTGCCTGCGTGAGAGTGAGAGGCCCAAAGACAGCCTCATCGTGGGAGATGCCAATGATCCGAAATGCCTTGGTTTCCACTGCTGAAGCCGAGAAGGTGAGGCAGGAGCACCAGCCCAGAAGGGAGAGCAGTACTCCATCAGGCTGCAAATGAAAGCTTTGTATGTGGTCAGGAGCTCAGGTGGGCCGAGGAAGGACTTTGCACGATGGAGGATTCCCAGTCGGCGACTGGCTTTGGAGGCCAGGTTGGAAATGTGGCTTCCAGGAAAGATCATGGCAGATAGTGAGACCCAGAAGCTTGAAAGAATGGACTTCTTCCACAGTAGATGGGAGAGTTGAGAAAAAGTTCCACAGTTGAGAAAGTAGATGGGGGGGGGGGGTGGTTCCAAACGGTCCTTTCAGAGAGACATAGTGAGAGAGTGAGATTTGTCTGGCTTGAAAGACATGTTCCATGTGTTGGACCAGTTTGTGATTTTATCCAGATCTGCAGAGAGCGAAGAAGCTGCTGCTTGCCGGTCTGAGGGATGACAGATGGTACGGCAGAGGGTGGAGTCATCAGCAAAGAAATATAGAGGATTTCCAGAGTCGGAGAGATCATTGATGAATACCAGAAAAATAACGGCCCAGAACACTGCCTTGAGGAACTCCAGCCTGGACAGGAAAGAGGGATGAAAGAACTCCATTTAGGGCCACACGTTGGCTGCGACAGCAGAGGAAGGCTGCGAGCCACGAGTGGAGATGGCCTTGGATACCACAGGAAGAGAGTTTGGTGTGTGATAAAGACAAATTGATTCAGTTTGATGAAGATCTGGATGTGAGACATTTTAAATGATTCTTCACCATTGCTGTGGCCAAAATGATATTTAGCACGATCTTAAAAAGTTGTGGATGGATGATGACAAAACTAGTGGATGACTTGGGTGTGTGACAAGAACAAACCGATTCGATATTGGTTACGGTTCGGATGCAGCTCCGGCTTATCACTTGAACAGTTCAGCCTGTCAGAAGTATGCGCTCCACCGAGTGCTGTTCTAGTTTATTTGTGGGGTTGCCTGTCTGTTGTTGGTTTGTTTGTGGGTTTGTAGGTTTGTTTGTTGGTTTGTCTATTGGTTGGCTTGTAGATTTGTTTGTGGGTTTGTTTGTAGGTTTATTGTGGGTTGTCTGTTGATTGGCTTGTTGGTTGTTTGTGGGTTTTTTTGTTTGCTTGTCAGTTTATAACTTTGTTTGTTTATTTGTCGGTTTATAAGTTTGGAGGTTTATCGGTTTCTAGGTTTGTTTGTTTGTGGGTTATTTGACTCCTATGAGTGCCTGAACCTCTGGAGGGAATGAGTTTAAAACTGGTGGTTGTATAATTAGTGGTGTGCAGGGCAAACTTTCAGGATGTAAGAAAATTCATAGTCCCAGGGGTTTAGGATGATTGAGAGGACCCAATTCTGTGTAAATGTGTGTTGTTTTGCACACCTGGTTGAATCCGTATTTCAAATTATGAATCGTAAAAGTGGGGGAATTAACCCATCTGAAAGGATGGATTTTTTGTAGTTTAAAATTTTAATGACTGTAAATGGTCAAGCAAAATATGACAGGCTGCATTGTGAGTCAGAGGGGGGGGGAGGAGAGAAGACAGAGGGGAGAGAGGTGTGTGTATATATATGTGTTTGTTTTTTATTTTATATGTTTGTGTATGTTTGGATATGTTGTTCATCGCATCTGTAAATGTATATAGCATCAATGGTTTTGTTGTTACCAGTCTGGCCATTGGTGTTGGCTGTAGCCTTTGTAAGTCTATCTTGTAGAGCATCATCACCAATAGAAGACCGATTCAGAGATTCAGGAGTTGGAAATTGGCAAAATTTGGGATAGGGTATTGGTGCACAATACTATAGTTATTCCTTTCAAAATTACAAACCATTGAACTTTATTAAACAACCGAAATGAAGACTACCAGTCAGGATAGTCAGCTAAAGATCTCTTCTCAAAAACAGCATAACCTTTGAGAATCACCAAGATGACACTTTACAGTTAGGTCATAAATCTTTGGGACTTGAACCGAGATGAGACTGCTCTCAGGGTCGAGTACACCAAGCTGCTATCTACCCTGCCAACAGATAATTTGAATGAAGTGCAGAGTGTGCACTATTTGTTGTGGTTACAGAGCTACAGTATAATAATTGGCAGCATTCTGTAGCAATTCGTGTGTGCAGAGTGCAGATGACGATTATATTTGTGAGCAGGGTTCATGAGAGGACAGTGGGTTAAAGGTATTGTGTGGGTGCAGGGTGCAGCAACAAGCAAGCTCAAGTGAGTGTGGTGAATATGGCCGACCGGAGCGTGAGTATGCACGACGTACAAGAGGAACTGGTGAGCATCGAGGCATTGAAGAAAGGCTAATTCGGCGGGAATCTGAGCTTCGTTACATGTAAGGACTACCTGAGACTGGTCCTGAGGCAGTAATATATAAGATCTGAAAATAATTCTAATTGTACTCACCATCATCTTGCTCTGGATGAGAAAGAAATGATGTGATGTTCATCAGGTGAGTTTGTTTGCTGACAATCATGGTTAAGTACACAGCAGAGCAAGAGGAGAGATCATATTTTGTCATTTTACAACGTAGGCCATGTCAATTTAAAACTTTTTGCTTCATCATTGAATTGTCTGTAAAATATGGTTAACTTTATATCAAGGCATCTTTTAATTTACTCAATCTATCTGTAGTATATCCATTTTAGTCGATTGTGCCTGCATTCTGCAAACAGGTATTGGGGTGTATTCTTTGTGCAGACGTATTAATATAAATGAAGAATGGGTGAGCAGTATGGGATGGATATGTACATATATATATATATATATATATATAATATATATATATTTATGTGTGTGTATGTGTATATATCTTCTTCTTCTTCTTTCGGCTGCTCCCGTTAAGGGTCGCCACAGCGGATCATCCGCATGATCCGCATAGTAATTTGGCACATGTTTTACGCGGATGCCCTTCCTGACGCAACCCTGGTCGCCTCTTACGACACAGGGATATGGTACACCTATTTTAACCGGGGTATACACCGCCCAGTACACTGGTACTCACTTCGCCGACCTCGGAAGGATGACAGGCTGAGTCAACCTCCTGGTGTATTAATTCAGTGGCCCAACGGGGCTTGAACTCAGGACCTTTTGGATCCCAAGCCGCTGCCCTAACCACTGCGCCAACACAGGCTTGTGTATGTGTATGTATGTGTGTATATATCAGGGGCGTAGCCAGGCTGAGGCAGACGAGGCAGTTGCCTCGTCGCTCTTTTCCTGAAATATGATCTGGCCTGAGCCCTCTGGCCATCTGAGCTCCCTGGGGAGTAAACTATCAAAGCTACCCGGCAGTGCTCTGAATACTCTTATCTCCACTCCTATCACAATACCTAAATAGGACAATAGGCCGTCACATCAACCAAGTTCACCTTTTTTCGCCTCATCGCTTTTGGACCTCTGGCTACGCCCTTATATATATATATATATATATATATAGATATAGTCCAAGTTCCACCTCTCGTGGCTGAAGAAGTGACATAATGCCATTACGTAATGGACACGCCACAGTCCCAGCTGCACCCCTCTCCCAGCCAAGGGAGCAAGGCTGCACCAACCGACTTTTGTTTACGAATATTTTTGTTTAGTTCGGTGATTTTTTTTTTTTTTTGATTTTGGGAATCTGGAAGATTACATCAGTTTGCCAAATTTCAGCTTTCTATTCCACATCGAGTCAGTGTTTATCCCAGTTAGTGGTTCAAAGAACGATACAATGTGTGTGTATATATTTCTATATATATATATATATATTTTTCATGTTATTCTGTCGTCAATTCGATGTAGTCTACTGATTATCGATATGTGTACCGTAGCTCCTAGCTATCTCACCACACAAACCACTGCAGATGCAAGTATAACATCACGAGCTCTCCGCTCACGACATCAAATCGACGCAACTCACATACCATTCAACGGCATACGTCTCGTAAACGTCGTTTGTCTACTGCCCTCCCGTCTGATCAAATCTCAAACCATTGCATTACTAGTCTTCAAGACTGGTGTTGCCTTGATGGTTAAAGTGGCGGCTTAAGATCTTAGGATCTTAGTTCGAGTCCCTGTTGCACCATTGACTCAGCCTGTCATCCTTTTGAGGTTGGCAAAATGAGCACCATCTCACTGCTAACAGGGTATTGCATCAGTGGCACAGCCATGCTTCCAGAAAATGATGCAACTAGCAGCCACAAGCTGCATATGAAATAATAACAACCAGTCCTCGATGGGTATATCGCTCGTTTAAATTCCTCATTTATTTTCCAACTTTCTCATTCCCAACAACATGCTTTTTCATTTTTATCTATTACACTAGTATGTTCAGCTCGCGAAGCTACCACTCCACATCCGTTAAAGACAGATTTGCTGCGTTGGCATGATTTACACCAATCATAATACAAACATTTATTTTGTAGAAATTTATTTGTAATATTGTGATATATATTTATTTGAAATTTATTTGTAATACAAAAAGGGTCAAGAATCTAACCTGTCTAAACTGTCTGAAGGCTGTAAGGGGTCTAGATGGTGTTAATGTTTAAGGGGTGTAAAGATCTTAAGGTTATATATATATATATATATAAGGGTCAAAATGGTATAGGTCAAAAGGGTGAAAGGATATAAAGGTGTCTAAAGTATTGAAAGAGTCTTAAAGTGTCTTAGGGGTTTTGTGGGTCATTGTGTCTTTTGGGTCCTCAGAGTATTTTGGGTCTTTGGTTCTTATGGATCTTAAAGGATCAATGGTCAAAGGGGTCTCAGCAGTCTAAAGGGTCGAAAAAGGTACATTCAAACAGTACGTAATTAATAGACATATAGTCACACGGCTTCGCGGACGGACTGAACGTGTTTTTCGTTTTTATACATATAGATTACACTTTGAAAATTTTTTTAAAGTGGACTAAAAGTCAAATTTCCAAAATTGAGAATTCCCATATATTTGATATTTCTCATTGATATTCGTATAAAATGCACCAGTGAGCAGAAAATGTGACTTCAATGAAATTCCCAATATTTCAAACTGGGTACCCATCGGACCGGCATGAGGTGTTGGACATTAAATACCCCACGTTGTCCTTCGTGAAGAGTTGGTGAGTATACAGTGCCTTCAGAAAGTATTCACACCCCTCGACTTTTGTCACATTTTGTTGCGTTACAGCCTGAATTTAAATTGATTGCATGAAAAAAAATTCTCACTGATCCAACACAAAATACCCCACAATGACAAAGTAAAAAACATGTTTTTAGAAATTTTTACAAATTAATGAAAAGGTGAATTGTCTTGCATTAATAAGTATTCAACCCTCTGAGTCAATACTTTGTAGAAGTGCCTTTGGCAGCGATTACAGCTTTAAGTCTTCAACTGCAGAATCCTTTGCCTCATGCTTTTCAGTCTATCACGTGCCTTTTTAAAAACTCCAGGCGTGCTGTCATGTGCCTTTTTCTCAGAGTGGCTCTGTCTGGCCACTTTCCCATAAAGACTAGATTTGTAGAAGTCTGCAGAGACTGTTGTCCTTCTGACCAGAAGGGGGTTGTTGGCAGACCTTGAGCACCCTGCGGAAATATGGTGGGGACAAATTGCAGACAGAGTAGGGGGGGCGAGACCGGAGTGGAGATGGTAGAAGACAGACAGACCACCGACCTGCCTGCGGTGAGAGTGAGAGGCCCAAAGACAGCCTCATCGTGGGAGATGCCAATGATCCGAAATGCCTTGGTTTCCACTGCTGAAGCCGAGAAAGGTGAGGCAGGAGCACCAGCCCAGAAGGGAGAGCAGTACTCCATCAGGCTGCAAATGAAAGCTTTGTATGTGGTCAGGAGCTCAGGTGGGCCGAGGAAGGACTTTGCACGATGGAGGATTCCCAGCCGGCAAGCAGCAGCTTCTTCGCTCTCTGCAGATCTGGATAAAATCACAAACTGGTCCAACACATGGAACATGTCTTTCAAGCCAGACAAAATCTCACTCTCTCACTATGTCTCTCTGAAAGGACCGTTTGGAACCACCCCCCCCCCCCATCTACTTTCTCAACTGTGGAACTTTTTCTCAACTCTCCCATCTACTGTGGAAGAAGTCCATTCTTTCAAGCTTCTGGGTCTCACTATCTGCCATGATCTTTCCTGGAAAAGCCACTTTCCAACCTGGCCTCCAAAGCCAGTCGCCGACTGGGATCCTCCATCGTGCAAAGTCCTTCCTCGGCCCACCTGAGCTCCTGACCACATACAAAGCTTTCATTTGCAGCTGATGGAGTACTGCTCTCCCTTCTGGGCTGGTGCTCCTGCCTCACCTTTCTCGGCTTCAGCAGTGGAAACCAAGGCATTCGGATCATTGGCATCTCCCACGATGAGGCTGTCTTTGGGCCTCTCACTCTCACCGCAGGCAGGTCGGTGGTCTGTCTGTCTTCTACCATCTCCACTCCGGTCTCGCCCCCCCTACTCTGTCTGCAATTTGTCCCCACCATATTTCCGCAGGGTGCTCAAGGTCTGCCAACAACCCCCTTCTGGTAAAACTACCAAAATCAGAATCACCGCTCACCTTCACTCTTTCATTCCTCTTTTTTCCCGCCTTTGGAATGAACTCCCACACTTCTTCAATCTCATTCTTCCCTGCAGGTCTTCAAAACAGCTGTTCACCACCACCTCTTATCGTTCCCCATCCAAACCACGATCTTTTCTACCCCGTTAATCCACCCCAAACCCACCTCCTTCAAATTCCCTGCTTTCTTTTTCTGAAAGTCCCTGTACTGTCCATCTTGTATACCCATGTTCCCGCCCCATCCTCTCCTTTCACAGATCTCCTAATGTCTCTGTTCCCCACTGTTTTGTCCTTCCCACGCCCCTCTTGTCTCATGCCCCCCCCCCCCGTCACCCCCCTTGCTGTGTGTTGTGTGTCAGCTCTCATACAAGCCTTGACAATGTATACAAAAATAGCACCAAAAGCGGGTGTAACCCCTCAGCCCCTTGACGCAAACCAATTTCAAGATGGTGGCCTATTGAAAATCGCAGCACGCCCATTTTCGAAAGGAACCTTCCTCTACTCAACCCAACACACCAGCAAAAATGGATTTAATCGGACAAGGCGTTCTAAAATTGACGGAAACAAAAGTTGACAGACGCCCGCCCGGACAACGCCTGTGACGACAATACCCTTAGCCCAATTGGGCTGAGTGGTAAAAAAACAAAACCTATCCCCAAGTTTCCTTCGAATCGATCCATAACCTTTTGATATATCCTGTCACAGACAACACGAGTGAATTCATAACCTCTGTCTACCTTCAGTGGTGGAGGTAACAAACGGACACTTGTTGAATTGGATATACCAGCAGAAAAGCCTGTGGAAATAACGGGTGACCCTTTTCCTTTTAGAGTTTCCACACGATTCAGCCTTAAAAACTCGGGATAAAACTAAAATTATGCACAAAAACCTAAAGGAATTACACAAATTGCTCATCCCTTTATTTGGGCTGTGTATCGACAATGGACCAGTGTCATTTTGAGAGTAGGTAGGTTCACCTTCTGACTCAGCGTCTAATCATGCTCTTCTTTCCTCAGACTTCATTTTGAAGATCGATTTGCTCTTTTTGACTCGGCATCCAACATGTCCTCCTCTCTACTTCCAATTCGTTCGATCTCATCAGTCACATGTATCTGGATGCAGGGGAACTGCGACCATTATTTTGGCATCTGCGAGGCATATTTTCTGTGTTCAGCTTACAATTGAAGAATAGCTGTTAGAACCATCTACATCACATTAAGCATGCGAGAAGATGGCACGCATTTCAATTTCAGCTCCTTTCTTGTTCTGCTTACTCAGTGAACCACATTTAAAGCGAGTAGATGTGCATTTGAGCCACAGGATCATCCTCCAGCATAATCACATTCCCCTGTAAAAGCAAATGCACCGCTGTGTGGCTACAGTAATTAAACATTGAACATTTTTGAAAATTTCAAATAATTCCACATATTATGAAGTTGTTTAAAAAATTTATCGGTGAATTACATAGTTTATATTTTATACGATAAAAGCAGTCAGGTCAGTGAGGTTTCTTGACTGCCACTGGTAACATGTAACCCAGTGCTACCTTCCTCATGGTCGGTAGTCTGCGGTTAAATTCAGGTGGGTTCCTGGAATGTCCTATCCTAAGAGAGGATGATCACCTGTCTCTGTTATCATCTGAGCTCAAAGCGTTTGGACATCGGTATTGCAGCACTCTCTGAGGTTCGGAGACCGGATTGCAGCGAGATCATGGTGGGTGGTTACACCTACCATTGGTCTGGTCCCTCTGATGATTACCATGCTAAAGGAGTTGCTGTCGCTGTGTCCAATAAGCTGCCTCAAATGATAATTGAGGGTAATTGAGGTCAATGAGCGTATTATGAGACTAAGGATTCGTCACTCCTTGGGTGGCATTTCCCTGGTCTCTGTATAAGTTCCGACCGAGGCGAGTGACCTCACCGTGAAGGATGCATTATATGCAGCTCGAGTCTGTGGTTGATCAGTGCCCCAGGGAGATAGACTTCTAGTCTTGGGGATGTCAATGTATTGACTGGAACTGATGGGATGGTTATGAGACGTGTGTTGGTCCCCATGGGTCTGGAACTGTGACCAGAATAGCACCAAGTCCTTGACTTTGCAAGAAGTCATGGACTTGGGGTGGCTGGTTAATGGTTTCAGCGCCCACAAGCTCATCGCTGGACTTGGTATTCCAACGCTGGCAGTGTGGCAAAGGAGATTGACCATGTGCTCATTGATGGTCGCTGGAGGATGATCCAGAACTGCAGGGTCTACCGGAGTACTCAGTTCCTCAATACTGACCACCAGCTTGTAGCAACTCTTAAGTTGCACCTTAAATCCAGGAGAATGGTACCATCCCAGCCTAAGCTGAATGTTGGCAAGCTCAAGGATGAAAGGGTAGCTGAGGAGTTTGCGAACAGGGTGAGTGGAGATTTGGGGAGTCTGGGTGCTTTGGGGGATCCTGAAGAGTTGTGGAGTGCCTTCAAGACCACCGTCCTTGATGTTGCCAGTCGATGTTTTGGAACTCACGGAGGGCGAAGAAGAAGTTTGTCTCCCAAGGGACACTGGATACCATTGACCAGAGTCGCAGGGCCAGGCTGAATGGCAGAGCTGAGCTGTTCAGGGAGCTGAGGCATAAAACTGTACGTGCGCTAAGGGTGGACAAGGAGGCCTATGTGCGAGGAATCTGTGAGGGGGTAGAGCATCACCTGTGGTCAAGTGATTCTCGTCCTGCTGACAGGGGAATTCACGCATTGCGTTCGTCCAAACCCGTCTCGGTGTATTGCAGTGAGAGCAGAGGGTGGGGTGCTCTTGACAGAGGAATCCGAAGTGAAGGCCCGCTGGGCCAGTTAATTTGAGCGGTTATACCAAGCTGATCCACCACCTGTCGAGTTGGACGTCAGGGGTGTTATAATCCCTGTTGCTGACCTCCAATCAACTGTGGTCAACCTTCTTTTGTGGATACACAGGTTGCGGTGAACCGGTTGAAATGGGGTAAAGCTCCTGGGATCTGTGGCATCCATGCTGAACTTCTCAAGGCTGGTGGAAAATGCTGCACTCGTGTCTTTGCATGCAGTTCTGTGCTCTGCCTGGAACACAGGCATCATCCAACTGATTGGAAGAGGGGCCTTGTTGTCCCTCTCTGGAAAGGGAAGGGTGATCGCCAAGACTGCAACACTACTGAGGGGTGAGGCTGCTCTCAGTGCCGGGCAAGGTCTTTGCTCGGATAATTCTTGATAGGGTTCGCCACCATCTGCTTGAGC
>CM068958.1:135952600-135972690 GCA_035128595.1 Eptatretus atami
CAAAACCATTGATGCTATATTACATTTACAGATGCGGATGAACAACATATCCAAACATACACAAACATATATAAAAATAAAAAACAAACACATATATATACACACACCTCTCTCCCCTCTGTCTCTCTCTCCCTCCCCCCCTCTGATCACAATGCAGCCTGTCATATTTTGCTTGACCATTTACAGTCATTAAAATTTTAAACTACAAAAAATCCATCCTTTCAGATGGGTTAATTCCCCACTTTTACGATTCATAATTTGAAATACCGGATTCAACCAGGTGGTGCAAAACAAACACACATTTACACAGAATTTGGGTCCTCTCAATCATCCTAAACCCCTGGGACTATGAATTTTCTTTACATCCTGAAAGTTTGCCCTGCACACCACTAATTATACAACCACCAGTTTTAAACTCATTCCCTCCAGAGGTTCAGGCACTCATAGGAGTCAAATAAACCCACAAACAAACAAACCTAGAAACCGATAAACCTCCAAACTTATAAACCGACAAATAAACAAACAAAGTTATAAACTGACAAGCAAACAAAAAAACCCCACAAACAAACCAACAAGCCAATCAACAGACAAACCCACAAATAACCTACAAACAAACCCACAAACAAATCTACAAGCCAACCAATAGACAAACCAACAAACAACCTACAAACCCACAACAAACCAACAACAGACAGGCAACCCCACAAATAAACTAGAACAGCACTCGGTGGAGCGCATACTTCTGACAGGCTGAACTGTTCAAGTGATAAGCCGGAGCTGCATCCGAACCGTAAACCAATATCGAATCGGTTTGTTCTTGTCACACACCCAAGTCATCCACCTAGTTTTGTCATCATCCATCCACAACTTTTTAAGATCGTGCTAAATATCAATTTTGGCCACAGCAATGGTGAAGAATCATTTAAAATGTCTCACATCCAGATCTTCATAAACTGAATCAATTTGTCTTTATCACACACCAAACTCTCTTCCTGTGGTATCCAAGGCCATCTCCACTCGTGGCTCGCAGCCTTCCTCTGCTGTCGCAGCCAACGTGTGGCCCTAAATGGAGTTCTTTCATCCCCTCTTCCTGTCCAGGCTGGAGTTTCCTCAAGGCAGTGTTCTGGGCCGTTATTTTTCTGGTATTCATCAATGATCTCTCCGACTCTGGAAATCCTCTATATTTCTTTTGCTGATGACTCCACCCTCTGCCGTACCATCTGTCATCCCTCAGACCGGCAAGCAGCAGCTTCTTCGCTCTCTGCAGATCTGGATAAAATCACAAACTGGTCCAACACATGGAACATGTCTTTCAAGCCAGACAAATCTCACTCTCTCACTATGTCTCTCTGAAAGGACCGTTTGGAACCACCCCCCCCCCCCATCTACTTTCTCAACTGTGGAACTTTTTCTCAACTCTCCCATCTACTGTGGAAGAAGTCCATTCTTTCAAGCTTCTGGGTCTCACTATCTGCCATGATCTTTCCTGGGAAAGCCACATTTCCAACCTGGCCTCCAAAGCCAGTCGCCGACTGGGAATCCTCCATCGTGCAAAGTCCTTCCTCGGCCCACCTGAGCTCCTGACCACATACAAAGCTTTCATTTGCAGCTGATGGATGTACTGCTCTCCCTTCTGGGCTGGTGCTCCTGCCTCACCTTTCTCGGCTTCAGCAGTGGAAACCAAGGCATTCGGATCATTGGCATCTCCCACGATGAGGCTGTCTTTGGGCCTCTCACTCTCACCGCAGGCAGGTCGTGGTCTGTCTGTCTTCTACCATCTCCACTCCGGTCTCGCCCCCCCTACTCTGTCTGCAATTTGTCCCCACCATATTTCCGCAGGGTGCTCAAGGTCTGCAACAAACCCCTTCTGGTAAAACTACCAAAATCACGAATCACCGCTCACCTTCACTCTTTCATTCCTCTTTTTCCCGCCTTTGGAATGAACTCCACACTCTCTTCAATCTCATTCTTCCCTGCAGGTCTTCAAAACAGCTGTTCACCACCACCTCTTATCGTTCCCCATCCAAACCACGATCTTTCTCCCCGTTAATCCACCCCAAACCCACCTCCTTCAAATTCCCTGCTTTCTTTTCTGAAAGTCCCTGTACTGTCCATCTTGTATACCCATGTTCCCGCCCCATCCCTCTCCTTTCCACAGATCTCCTAATGTCTCTGTTCCCCACTGTTTTGTCCTTCCCACGCCCCTCTTGTCTCATGCCCCCCCCCCCCGTCACCCCCTTGCTGTGTGTTGTGTGTCAGCTCTCATACAAGCCTTGACAATGTATACAAAAATAGCACCACAAGCGGGTGTAACCCCTCAGCCCCTTGACGCAAACCAATTTCAAGATGGTGGCCATATTGAAAATCGCAGCACGCCCATTTTCGAAAGGAACCTTCCTCTACTCAACCCCAACACACCAGCAAAAATGGATTTAATCGGACAAGGCGTTCTCAAAATTGACGGAAACCAAAAGTTGACAGACGCCCGCCCGGACAACGCCTGTGACGACAATACCCTTAGCCCAATTGGGCTGAGTGGTAAAAAAAACAAAAACCTATCCACCAAGTTTCCTTCGAATCGATCCATAACCTTTTGATATATCCTGTACAGACAAACACGAGTGAAATCATAACCTCTGTCTACCTTCAGTGGTGGAGGTAACAAACGGACACTTGTTGAATTGGATATACCAGCAGAAAAGCCTGTGGAAATAACGGGTGACCCTTTTCCTTTTAGAGTTTCACACGATTCAGCCTTAAAAACTCGGGATAAAACAAAATTATGCACAAAAACCTAAAGGAATTACACAAATTGCTCATCCCTTTATTTGGGCTGTGTATCGACAATGGACCAGTGTCATTTTGAAGGTAGGTAGGTTCACCTTCGACTCAGCGTCTAATCATGCTCTTCTTTCCTCAGACTTCATTTTGAAGATCGATTTGCTCTTTTGACTCGGCATCCAATCATGTCCTCCTCTCTACTTCAATTCGTTCGATCTCATCAGTCACATGTATCTGGATGCAGGGAACTGCGACCATTATTTTTGGCATCTGCGAGGCATATTTTCTGTGTTCAGCTTACCATAATGAAGAATAGCTGTTAGAACCATCTACATCACATTAAGCATGCCGAGAAGTGGCACGCATTTCAATTTCAGCTCCTTTCTTGTTCTGCTTACTCAGTGAACCACATTTAAAGCGAGTAGATGTGCATTTGAGCCACAGGATCATCCTCCAGCATAATCACATTCCCCTGTAAAAGCAAATGCACCGCTGTGTGGCTACAGTAATTAAACATTGAACATTTTTGAAAATTTCAAATAATTCCACATATTATGAAGTTGTTTAAAAAATTTATCGGTGAATTACATAGTTTATATTTTATACGATAAAAGCAGTCAGGTCAGTGAGGTTTCTTGACTGCCACTGGTAACATGTAACCAGTGCTACCTTCCTCATGGTCGGGTAGTCTGCGGTTAAATTCAGGTGGGTTCCTGGAATGTCCTACCTAAGAGAGGATGATCACCTGTCTCTGTTATCATCTGAGCTCAAAGCGTTGGACATCGGTATTGCAGCACTCTCTGAGGTTCGGAGACCGGATTGCAGCGAGATCATGGTGGGTGGTTACACCTACCATTGGTCTGGTCCCTCTGATGATTACCATGCTAAAGGAGTTGCTGTCGCTGTGTCCAATAAGCTGACTCAAATGATAATTGAGGTAATTGAGGTCAATGAGCGTATTATGAGACTAAGGATTCGTCACTCCTTGGGTGGCATTTCCCTGGTCTCTGTATAAGTTCCGACCGAGGCGAGTGACCTCACCGTGAAGGATGCATTATATGCCACGCTCGAGTCTGTGGTTGATCAGTGCCCAGAGGAGATAGACTTCTAGTCTTGGGGATGTCAATGTATTGACTGGAACTGATGGGATGGTTATGAGACGTGTGTTGGTCCCCATGGGTCTGGAACTGTGAACCAGAATAGCACCAAGTCCTTGACTTTGCAAGAAGTCATGGACTTGGGGTGGCTGGTTAATGGTTTCAGCGCCCACAAGCTCATCGCTGGACTTGGTATTCCAACGCTGGCAGTGTGGCAAAGGAGATTGACCATGTGCTCATTGATGGTCGCTGGAGGATGATCCAGAACTGCAGGTCTTACCGGAGTACTCAGTTCCTCAATACTGACCACCAGCTTGTAGCAACTCTTAAGTTGCACCTTAAATCCAGGAGAATGGTACATCCCAGCCTAAGCTGAATGTTGGCAAGCTCAAGGATGAAAGGGTAGCTGAGGAGTTTGCGAACAGGGTGAGTGGAGATTTGGGGAGTCTGGGTGCTTTGGGGGATCCTGAAGAGTTGTGGAGTGCCTTCAAGACCACCGCCTTGATGTTGCCAGTCGATGTTTTGGAACTCACCGGAGGGCGAAGAAGAAGTTTGTCTCCCAAGGGACACTGGATACCATTGACCAGAGTCGCAGGGCCAGGCTGAATGGCAGAGCTGAGCTGTTCAGGGAGCTGAGGCATAAAACTGTACGTGCGCTAAGGGTGGACAAGGAGGCCTATGTGCGAGGAATCTGTGAGGGGGTAGAGCATCACCTGTGGTCAAGTGATTCTCGTCCTGCTGACAGGGGAATTCACGCATTGCGTTCGTCAAACCCGTCCTCGGTGTATTGCAGTGAGAGCAGAGGGTGGGGTGCTCTTGACAGAGGAATCCGAAGTGAAGGCCCGCTGGGCCAGTTAATTTGAGCGGTTATACAAGCTGATCCACCACCTGTCGAGTTGGACGTCAGGGGTGTTATAATCCCTGTTGCTGACCCTCCAATCAACTGTGGTCAACCTTCTTTTGTGGATACACAGGTTGCGGTGAACCGGTTGAAATGGGGTAAAGCTCCTGGGATCTGTGGCATCCATGCTGAACTTCTCAAGGCTGGTGGAAAATGCTGCACTCGTGTCTTTGCATGCAGTTCTGTGCTCTGCCTGGAACACAGGCATCATCCAACTGATTGGAAGAGGGCCTTGTTGTCCCTCTCTGGAAAGGGAAGGGTGATCGCCAAGACTGCAACACTACTGAGGGGTGAGGCTGCTCTCAGTGCCGGGCAAGGTCTTTGCTCGGATAATTCTTGATAGGGTTCGCCACCATCTGCTTGAGCACCAGCGTCCAGAGCAGTCAGGCTTTACACAAAGAGGTCAATGATTGACCGTATCTTGCTCTTCGGGTCCTCACCGAATGCAGACGAGAGTTTCAGCAGGGGCTGCTTGCAGCCTATGTTGATCTCCAAGGCATTTGATTCAGTGAATCAGGATGCCCTCTGGAGGATTCTTGGTCTTCATGGGGTGCCACCACAACTGATCCATCTGAGTCTGAACGATACTCTGGTACTGAGAGTACTGTGAGATGTGGTGGTAGTATCTCTGACTTATTTCAGTTGTTACTGGAGTTTGTCATGGGGTGTGCTGGCCTCCACACTTTTCAGCACTTGTATGGACGGGATACTGGGGAGGATGTCGGAGAGATCAAGCTGCGGTGCATCATTTGGGAATGTCAAGATCTTGACCTTGATTTCGCAGATGATGCAGTCGTCTTTGTGGAGACTCCAGATATCCTTTTGGGGGCCCTCGAGGTGCTGAATGAGGAGTCGGAGCCGCTGGGATTACTGGTTTCCTGAGTCAAAACTAAGATCTAGGCTTCAATGACATCTTGGATGCTGTTATCCGGTCTGTACCTGTTTGTGGTGAGGATGTTGAAGGTCGTGGAGAGATTCACTTCCCTTCGCAGTGATATTCATATCTCTGCTGGCTATGAGCCAGAGGTCACAGATGTCTGGGTCAGGCCTGGGGAGTCATGGATTCACTGGATTATGGTGTGTGGCACTGCGATACTGTGCAGGAGGACGAAAGCCGAGTCTTCAGGTCCTTGGTGCTTTCAGTCTTGCTCTACGGATGTGAGACTTGGACTCTGACCAGGGAGGGATTTGAGATGGAGACTTAATTCCTTTGGTACCAGGTCTCTTCAGAGATCCTTGGCTATCGATGGTCGGACTTTGTGTCCAACGAGCAGTTGCTGAGAGAGACTCAAATGAGATTTGTTACCTGCATAAGTCCGTGAGTGTCAGCTGTGGCTGTATGGACATGTGGCTCGTTTTCCTGCCGTTGATCCTGCTCACCAGATTCTTCTCAGCGAGGGAGTCTCGTGAGTGGAGAGGCCAATGGCGGACACGTGCTCGAGTTGCAGCAGGTTGATCGGCATCTGAAGGAGATGGGGGATGGGCCAGACATCTGCCTGGGATGGCCAGACGGAGGCCCTGAAGTACCAGCGGAAAGTGGACGCAGCAACGCGCGCTCTGGCGTATGCTCCTAAAAAAGAAGATGATGTGTAATACCAGATGTGTATATATTATATATATAAATATATATATATATATATATAATATATATATATATATAAAAGAGAGAGTTGAGGTCTTCTCAAAAGAGTACTAAGAACTCTACTACTACAACTAATCTGCATACCCAGCTTAGCGAAGTAGCGACCCCTCTTGGGGGATTGACCTTTTGCAGTTTGTTTCCTTGGGGCATGATGAGCACAAGGTAAGGGCAGAAGTTTTTCAATTTTTTTTTGGCCATGGTGCCCTGAACTCTCTCCCACTGATGGCTACCCAGAAAACCATAATTGGGGTACCCAAAGGAAACTTCCAAAATTTGGTTGAGTCGTTTTTTTCGGTTTTGAAGTTTTATCAGGGCATTTCAAAAAAAGTGGACGATTCGAGCAGCCTGATATTCTGTCGTTTCTAATGCTTATACCCTTCTCTCTTGCAGGTTGTAGTGGTGGTGGTATGCCATTTCTAACAAGTAGCCAGTAAGACCCGATGTCAACTATGGTATTCACAGTGGAACAAAAGTAAAAATCGAGACTTTGTGGTTTGAGACAAAATCCTACATGCAGGTGCGCCAACGATACTGTCAGAATTGCAATCTGCACACCCGTAATGGACTTTCCAATGGGAGCATTCAGTGGTTTTTTTGGAGCACTTCAAGCACATGGAAGTGTGAAAAATCAAATAAAGGCAACAGTGGTCACCAAGGGAACATCGATCTTGTGAGAGATTCTGCTGTCAAAAGTCCGAAGAAATTCCACCATTATGGTTACATTATGTATGTATTCACTCACCCCTGTTTGTCTGTTTGTTTTGTTTTTCTGTCTGTTTGTGGGTAGGATATCTCAAAAAGTTATGGACGGATTGAATGAAATTTGGTGGCCAGGTTGGGTGTGTGTAGTTCCCGAGAACTGATGCTCAGCCTCATCTGTGACACATCTCACTTCTGAACTCAAGCTCTATCCATACATCACATCTGTAAGGCATAAACTAACTCTGACTGACATGGAAAGCCAAGTAGCAATGTGTGGTTGGTTCAGTGACTGAATGGAAAGGTACCCAAATTGGATCAAGTCCTTGTGGTTTAGTGATGAGCACACTTCCGTTTGAATGGGCTATCAACAATCACATCTCCTGGGTGTTGAGCTCCTGAGAAAGTGTCTGAGATGTCTTTCAAGGGCCCAAGTCCACTTGCTTCTAGCATTGAATGCCAGATGGGTATGCTGGGACCATATTGGTTTGAAGACGCCAATGGTAAGACGGTGACAGTCAACGACGAGCGTGACATCCACGAGGTCTTTCATCGATTCACACTGATCTTTCTCAACTACTGTCTCCAAAACCAACTCAGACTTGCATGGATGGTGAAAGACAGCTTTCATAGTCCCCATCTCTCACGCTCAGAAAAGGCGGGAAAATATTAAGCGCATAAATCCGCACTTCGCTTTCACTCAAAATCCATGGCGACAGGCAGCTTCTTCGCTGAAATAGTATTATTTGACTCTTGCTATAAAAAAAAAAGTTTAGTTTTTCACATTTTCTTTAAAAAGCAAGAGTATGTAATCATGCAAACATATCGATACAGGTGAGGTGCGAAATCTAAATGAGAGTGCACGGAGCTGAATCCAACATGTAATACACACGTAAATGGATTCCCTCTGCGAATCAATGACATCGGAAACTTATCCACGGTGGAATAGATAGCATGCATGAGCAGTCAAGTGAATTTACAAGAGCTCATAAACATTGATGTGTAGCTACACAACAAGCGGACGAGTTTGAGTGAGTGGAGTAATACTCAGGTGGGTCGCAGGAGACACAACAAATGAGATAGAGCGAGTTGACGCGATACACTGTGCTGCACCGCATCACAAAACCGAGCAATCATCCGAGCAAGGCGATAAATGTCATCAACCAAAGATCGTGCGCCGAACAAGCGGCGGACGGACGGAGCGTGGCACGGCATCACCAAACTGGCCTGGTCGGACGGGCCAGCTCTGCGTCCATTGCCCGTAGTTCGGCACGGCTCCCCTGGGCTCCATGCGGTCTCTGCGTGCAGCGCTCGAGTGCGAAGACGGGCGATGTCCAGCTCCAGTAACAAATGCCGGGGACTGGAAGCCCACACCGCCAGGTGGCACTAGAGGTCCAGACATTCACGCGTTTTTTGAGGTCCAGTTGTGATGGCGAAGGCCATCACCTCGATTATGCAATCATTTACCTTGGCTTCGGGTTCAGGTGTCGTCGAAATGACGGGTCATTGATGTGGGCTCACCTCTTGAGGATACAAACTCTCACCATGAACTCACTGACGCGTGAAGCCACAATATCGTTAAACATGACGTGGTCCTATATTTAATTTTTAAACACCCTGCGGTTGATAAAAGATTGATTTTCCGCACAGAAAGCTGCAACTCCACATCTTCATCGAATGCAAGTCAGCTGTGATGCGCCGAACGCCGGTGTTGACATTGCACTCGAGAACAAACTGGTTACAAGCCAGATGCCATTTAACACCCACAGCTACTCTGCGGTATTTCGATTACAGTAGATCTGAGAATATGAACGACCTACAGTATGTAAAAGTAGATCTGCGTGCAGACACACCTCTGATGATCATCTATTTGTCCAGGATAAACCCTCCAGGAAACGCAAAGCAGTCATGACATGAAAGGGTTGTATGACTTGGACATTGGATATTCGTCTGGGCATTATATTAACGAATGAAGCTGTCCACCTGAAGTCTTCTCTTGGTCTTCAGGTTGTTGTTGCATGTACATGCGACCGTTATTCAACCAGTCCGAAACGAGCAATCAAAGACAAAGTCATATTCACCCTTTTAGACATTTTAACCTTTGAAGACCATTTCGACCCTTAGACTCCTGAAGACTTTTTACACCACTTAGACCACCTGAGCCTTAGACTTGTCGACCCTCTTTGGCACTTTAGACTCCCTAAACTATAGACCACTGAGACCCTTTCGATGCTTTGTAACTCTGAGACCCTTTGGGACTTGAAGATACTATGGACCCATTAGAACCCTTATAAACCCTCAGACCCCATCGACCCGTTGGACCTTCTGTCGAGGGCCTTCTGCAGTAACACTTTAGGGTCACCAGCCAATAAAAGGTCCCCATTGGTAAACGCCTTAGTACAAGCTAAAGGGCACAAAATGAAAGTAATTATTTAATTCACGGGTTGTTTTTTTTTCAGGTGTTGCTCATCTTGGTTGGTAGCAAAGCGAAAAGTCACACATGGCAAAGAAAAAAACCCCACAGGTCAAAGAGAAAACGGTATCCATGACAACAATTTCACCCCATTGTCATCAAATGGGATATTTTTGCGATTTGTTATTGCCAACCCTCAGGAATTTTTCAAGATATCAGATTGAAACATACACAGCTTATTTGTATGCATGCGTCGTATCCGTGTATAAAATCTGGTCAAAATTGGTCAAAGCCATTCAAAAATATATAAAACACCTATTGTGCCATAATGGAAACGTATCAACTACATTTGTTATGCACAGCAGTCAAAACACTTGTTTGTCAAATTTACAAAATTACCAAATTACTGTTCTCATGGCAATAATTGTGACCTCCGTCAACGAAGGTGTTCGGAGGTTATCACCTCGTCTGTCTGTCTGTCTGTTTGTCTGTCTGTGAACAGGATATCTCAAAATGTTGAACAGATTCAGAAAAAAAAAATAATAATAAATAAAAAAACTTCGTGGACAGGTTGGAATATTGCAAGGAAGAATCGATCGCTTTGGTGAAGATCCGAATCCGGATCCGAGAATATTCATGCGCATTCTTCACCATTGGAAATAGAGCCAAAAACGATACATAGCACAATGTCTCAAACAATGGGGATGGATGACAAAACTTAGGGATGAGTTGGTAAGATGACAAGAACAAGCTGATTCGATTTTGGTTCAGGTCAGCAGATCGGCCAATCAGTGGGATACAAAACGTAAACCGTTCAGCCTGCGGAGGTATGCGCACTACAGAATGCCGTTCTGGTTCATTGAGATTTCACAAATCTCATGTTTTGCACAACATCGTTCTTTGTTACTTGCAAAAATCTAGATTTTTCAGTATAGTACAGTACATTGGTTGGTCTTGTGCATTATTGTCTATTACTTGCAAAAAAAAAAAAATTTTTTGGACATGTTGATCGCCTCCATTTGTTTGTGCGTTGCTTGTCCGCTCGCCTCTAGCAAACCCCTCAACGAACGTTCTGAAATTTCAGATATTAATATCTCTCCCTCTTTTTGTTACACAGTCTGGCCATTGGTGTTGGCTGTAGCCTTTGTAAGTCTATCTTGTAGAGGCATCATCACCAATAGAAGACCGATTCAGAGATTCAGGAGTTGGAAATTGGCAAAATTTGGGATAGGGTATTGGTGCACAATACTATAGTTATTCCTTTTCAAAATTACAAACCATTGGAACTTTATTAAACAACCGAAATGAAGACTACCAGTCAGGATAGTCAGCTAAAGATCTCTTCTCAAAAACAGCATAACCTTTGAGAATCACCAAGATGACACTTTACAGTTAGGTCATAAATCTTTGGGACTTGAACCGAGATGAGACTGCTCTCAGGGTCGAGTACACCAAGCTGCTATCTACCCTGCCAACAGATAATTTGAATGAAGTGCAGAGTGTGCACTATTTGTTGTGGTTACAGAGCTACAGTATAATAATTGTGCAGCATTCTGTAGCAATTCGTGTGTGCAGAGTGCAGATGACGATTATATTTGTGAGCAGAGGTTCATGAGAGGACAGTGGGTTAAAGGTATTGTGTGGGTGCAGGGTGCAGCAACAAGCAAGCTCAAGTGAGTGTGGTGAATATGGCCGACCGGAGCGTGAGTATGCACGACGTACAAGAGGAACTGGTGAGCATCGAGGCATTGAAGGAAAGGCTAATTCGGCGGGAATCTGAGCTTCGTTACATGTAAGGACTACCTGAGATCTGGTCCTGAGGCAGTAATATATAAGATCTGAAAATAATTCTAATTGTACTCACCATCATCTTGCTCTGGATGAGAAAGAAATGATGTGATGTTCATCAGGTGAGTTTGTTTGCTGGACAATCATGGTTAAGTACACAGCAGAGCAAGAGGAGAGATCATATTTTGTCATTTTACAACGTAGGCCATGTCAATTTAAAACTTTTTGCTTCATCATTGAATTGTCTGTAAAATATGGTTAACTTTATATCAAGGGCATCTTTTAATTTACTCAATCTATCTGTAGTATATCCATTTTAGTCGATTGTGCCTGCATTCTGCAAACAGGTATTGGGGTGTATTCTTTGTGCAGACGTATTAAATATAAATGAAGAATGGGTGAGCAGTATGGGATGGATATGTACATATATATATATATATATATTATATAATAATAATATTATGGTGTGTATGTGTATATATCTTCTTCTCTTCTTTCGGCTGCTCCCGTTAAGGGTCGCCACAGCGGATCATCCGCATGATCCGCATAGTAATTTGGCACATGTTTTACGCCGGATGCCCTTCCTGACGCAACCCTGGTCGCCTCTTACGACACAGGGAATGGTACACCTATTTTAACCGGGGTATACACCGGCCCAGTACACTGGTACTCACTTCGCGACCTCGAAGGATGACAGGCTGAGTCAACCTCCTGGTGTATTAATTCAGTGGCCCAACGGGGCTTACTCAGGACCTTTTGGATCCCAAGCCGCTGCCCTAACCACTGCGCCAACACCAGGCTTGTGTATGTGTATGTATGTGTGTATATATCAGGGGCGTAGCCAGGCTGAGGCAGACGAGGCAGTTGCCTCGTCGCTCTTTTCCTGAAATATGATCTGGCCTGAGCCCTCTGGCCATCTGAGCTCCCTGGGGAGTAAACTATCAAAGCTACCGGCATGCTCTGAATACTCTTATCTCCACTCCTATCACAATACCTAATAGGACAATAGGCCGTCACATCAACCAAGTTCACCTTTTTTCGCCTCATCGCTTTTGGACCTCTGGCTACGCCTTATATATAATATAATATAATATATAGATATAGTCCAAGTTCCACCTCTCGTGGCTGAAGAAGTGACATAATGCCATTACGGTAATGGACACGCCACAGATCCCAGCTGCACCCCTCTCCCAGCCAAGGGAGCAAGGCTGCACCAACCGACTTTTGTTTACGAATATTTTTGTTTAGTTCGGTGATTTTTTTTTTTTTTTGATTTTTGGGAATCTGGAAGATTACATCAGTTTGCCAAATTTCAGCTTTCTATTCCAATCGAGTCAGTGGTTAAATCCCAGTTAGTGGTTCAAAAGAACGATAACAATTGTGTGTATAATTTCATATATATATATATATATTTTTTTTTTCATATGTCTTATCTCACTGTCACGCATGGTCACCAAACTTCCGTAGGCATAATTAACAATGTCTTACAGTCCTGCTCACTGCATCTAAATCGACTTGCAACTCTGACATTTATTCCATTCAATGTAGTCGAAAGTAGACTTTTCTCAAAGCGTTCTCCATGCCAGATGACGTCATGGCATTCCGGTGGGCGGTGCTGAGAGCCCAACCATAAACGGATTGTTGTAGTGTTGTTCTATGGCCCTCCCGTCTGATCAAATCTCATACCATTGCATTACTAGTCTTCAAAGACTGGTGTTGCCTTGATGGTTAAAGTGGCTGGCTTAAGATCTTAGGATCATAAGTTCGAGTCCCTGTTGCACCATTGACTCAGCCTGTCATCCTTTTGAGGTTGGCAAAATGAGCACCATCTCACTGCTAACAGGGGTATTGCATCAGTGGCACAGCCATGCTTCCAGAAAATGATGCAACTAGCAGCCACAAGCTGCATATGAAATAATAACAACCAGTCCTCGATGGGTATATCGCTCGTTTAAATTCCTCATTTATTTTCCAACTTTCTCATTCCCAACAACATGCTTTTTCATTTTTATCTATCACTAGTATTGTTCAGCTCGCGAAGCTCACCACTCCACATGCCGTTAAAGACAGATTTGCTGCGTTGGCATGATTTACACCAATCATAATACAAACATTTATTTTGTAGAAATTTATTTGTAATATTGGTGATATATATTTATTTGAAATTTATTTGTAATACAAAAAGGGTCAAGAATCTAACCTGTCTAAACTGTCTGAAGGCTGTAAGGGGTCTAGATGGTGTTAATGTTTAAGGGGTGTAAAGATCTTAAGGTTATATATATATATATATATATAAGGGTCAAAATGGTATAGGTCAAAAGGGTGAAAGGATATAAAGGTGTCTAAAGTATTGAAAGAGTCTTAAAGTGTCTTAGGGGTTTTGTGGGTCATTGTGTCTTTTGGGTCCTCAGAGTATTTTGGGTCTTTGGTTCTTATGGATCTTAAAGGATCAATGGTCAAAGGGGTCTCAGCAGTCTAAAGGGTCGAAAAAGGTACATTCAAACAGTACGTAATTAATAGACATATAGTCACACGGCTTCGCGGACGGACTGAACGTGTTTTTCGTTTTTATACATATAGATTACACTTTGAAAATTTTTTAAAGTGGACTAAAAGTCAAATTTCCAAAATTGAGAATTCCCATAATTTGATATTTCTTCATTGATATTCGTATAAAATGCACCAGTGAGCAGAAAATGTGACTTCAATGAAATTCCCAATATTTCAAACTGGGTATCCCATCGACCGGCATGAGGTGTTGGACATTAAATACCCCCACGTTGTCCTTCGTGAAGAGTTGGTGAGTATACAGTGCCTTCAGAAAGTATTCACACCCCTCGACTTTTGTCACATTTTGTTGCGTTACAGCCTGAATTTAAAATTGATTGCATGAAAAAAAATTCTCACTGATCCACACAAAATACCCCACAATGACAAAGTAAAAACATGTTTTTAGAAATTTTTACAAATTAATGAAAAGGTGAATTGTCTTGCATTAATAAGTATTCAACCCTCTGAGTCAATACTTTGTAGAAGTGCCTTTGGCAGCGATTACAGCTTTAAGTCTTCAACTGCAGAATCCTTTGCCTCATGCTTTTCAGTCTATCACGTGCCTTTTTAAAAACTCCAGGCGTGCTGTCATGTGCCTTTTTCTCAGGAGTGGCTTCTGTCTGGCCACTTTCCCATAAAGACTAGATTTGTGAAGTGCTGCAGAGACTGTTGTCCTTCTGGCAGGTTTTCTCTTTATAGTGTGATCATTGGGTTCTTGGTCACCTCCGTGACCAAGGTCCTTCTTACCCGGTTGCTCAGATTGGTCAGACGGCAAGCTCTTGAAAGAGTCTGGGTAGTTCCATATTCTTTCCATTTCCTAATGATGTAGCTCACTGTGCTCTTGGAAACTTTCAACACTCTAGAAATAGTTTCATACCTTTCCCCAGATCTATGTCTCCTCACAATTCTATCTCAGAGTTCTCAGGACAGTTCCTTGGACTTCATGGTAGAGTTTTTGCTCTGACGTGCAGTCAACCGTGGGACCTTTTTATAGAAAGGTGTGTTTCTTTCTAAATTATGTCCAATCAATTGAATTGGCCACAGGTGAACTCCAATCAAGTTGTAGAAACATCTCGAGGATGATCAAAGGAAAACTGGGTACACCTGAGCTCAATTTGGAGTGTCGTAGCAAAGGGGTTGAATACTTATTGACGCAAGACATTTCAGCTTTTGATTTTTAATTAATTCGTCGAAGTTTATAAAAACATGTTTTCACTTTGGCATTATGGGGTATTTTGCGTTGATCGGTAACAAAAAGTTAAAATTGAATCCATTTTAAATTCAGGCTGTAACAACAAAATGTGACAAAAGTCAAGGGGTGTGCATACTTTCTGAAGGCATTGCATCTCTGGCACCCTGAACAAATTCCTGCCCTTACTACAGTTAGGAAGGCAATGGCAAACCACCCAGCATAACCATTACCAAGAAACTGATTCAGGAGCATCGGTGCTCTGTAACAGAATATGGTGTAATAGAATCAGAACACATGCCTCTCTTTACTGGGACGAGTATTGCTCATCAGCCATCAATAAAGTTTGGTTTATTGAAAGGTTTTCAGCTGGGAATTAAACCAGAAGAAGCCATGTGGAAATGTCTTTCATTTTGTTATTCCCATGTGTAAGTGCATGTCAGTTAACTGGGCTTGTGGGCTTGGCTAGAGGTATGCACACTCATCTTTGAGCTGTCCAGCCTGGGTTAGAATATCGACCAAGCTATAAACTCGTCTTGGCGTTTCACATGCAGGGCAAAGGTTCTGTGTGTGTGCTGTCCATTTGAAGGACTTTAACCGAGAGAATCCGTCGATCAGCACTGGTTGATTGGGAACGTTGAAGGTCCCATGGTGTATTTGATGAAGAATAGGTGAGCTACCACTGGCACTGACCAGATTACAAAATTCTGCCCCCACCCTGAAGAGAAACACCGTGGTGATCCAGTCTTTGGCTGGAGCCTTAACCAACAATGCATTTTATTGTTGGACCTTACGGTTCATTGTTAGAGTTGAGAACTTTAATTGCTGAATCCGACCAAAGGCGATGGACAAAGATGGATCGATGGATTAGTTTACCCGAAATTCTCCAATGATTTTATTTTCAGTAGTACTCATCCATCAGGAAAATAAATAAATAAATCGTGTATATATATATATATATATATATATATATATATATATATTATATATATATATATATATATATACTCCCTCTTGTTATAAATGTAAATCGATTTGCTGTAAAAAAAATTAATTACCATTTGGTCATGTTGATTATAACCATTATGGGTTGAAGTAGGAATTGTGTGTATATATATATATATATATATATCTCACGCTTACATTGAATAATATTTTGTTCTCTCTCCAGTTTTACATCTTTCTATAATTTGAAAGACCTCTTGTTTGCAGATGGTGGTTTTTATAAATACAAACACCAATGTTTTCCAAAAATTATACAGCTCCATTGAATCAAAAGTGATTTTATAAAGTTTTTGAAGACAATTATTATATAAATTTACATGACAAACATCCAGGAAAGTTTCTGCCAGCCACCTTTACTTTGATAAATATTCCGTGACTCATGCTGAACTGGCAACACCGCAGTGATCAACAGGTTTCCCCCACCATGTAGAAGTAATGGGAAGTCGTCAGAATACCCCAGAGGCTTCCAAAATCTCAGAAATGGCTAAAAATACACAACAATTACTGCTACTACTATGACTCGTATTTCAAGGGCCCCAATTAATCGTTTCTCGTGGGGTCGTAAGAGGAAATTTTTTTTGCCTGAAGTATTTCACGAACAGGCTGTCCAGACGTGATGTTCAACTGAATGTGGCAGGAATTTGTTTTGTAATTATTTCAGCATGCCGGTGATAACTCGCCTACTCTTTGCAGAATATACCGTGGGATATTTAATATCCTCCAACGAAATGCAAGCAGATGGGATATAAATGTTGCACCAAAACTTTGTAGTCCGTGATCTTGCGCCACCGGAGCTATTTTATAATCAAGAAAGGTCCAAAGTTGTCAACCTGATTGTAAAAAATATCAACAAACACTTTAAAAACAATGCAATGGAGTGCTCATCAGTCACAATAATGTTTGCAAATAATTTCGGAGCAAAAACACTCAAAAACAGATGCGATGTGTTGGTTTTTTGTTTTTTTTATCGTTTCCACGTAAGCATTTATCTCACGATTCTGACTCCCAGTTGATGTATCCCATAAAGTGTATTGATTTGCACATAGTCTAGAAAATGTATTGGTAATTAATGTAAAAGTATACTGATGTCCTGTCCTGCATCCCGTTACAGGCACAAGCTCCTCAATACTTGTAGGAAAGCGATTTTGCCATCCTACCAAAATGGCTGTTTCGTTGGAATGACATAAAATCGTCTGTGTGTGTGTGTGTGTGTGTGTGTGTGTGTGTGTGTGTGTGTGTGTGTGTGTGTGTGTGTGTATACATGCTGATCTACTTTAATATGGATCATTCATTTTCAAATCTAAAAGTAAAACTCCACAGAGTTAAATGCTCCCTCTTGTTATAAATGAAAATCGATTTGCTGTTAAAAAAAAAAAATAACATAAAGTACCATTTGGTTATGTTGATAATTAATCATTATGGGTTGAAGTAGGAATTGTTTTGTAAAAATCCTGAGGTTTTTATCATGCACAAGTTGGAAGAAGAATATTTCGAGGTATTTGCACACGACTTAATTGAAACACCTAGCTGTGGTTACAATATCAACTGGTGGGAATGTGATGAGAGGAATGATGATTCAATACGAGTCACCTGAATTCACCCTGCAGTTGCAGTGTAATGTTTTGTTTGTGATGTAATTTGTACGAAATTAATGTAAAAATAGACCAAACTTGTTATTTTTCAGGGTTGAGGACTTTCAGTTGTGTCAAGACATTGAAAATCTCAAAACAGAGCTGAAAAAGCTGCAGTTATTCCCTGGTAGGTTTTTGCTTATTTATTTTAGGAACCATGACTGCAAAAGTTGGGGGTGGAGGGATGAAAAAAAGAATCCACCATTTTGCACACATAATATGTAGATGCCCAATTTTGTTTCGTTTCAATCCACCTGTTCAATGACTCATTCATCCATTCCTTGTAAGAAATCTAAAATCCATGCACCAGTCTGATTCTTTTAATGTTAAATACTGGTTATATAGCATCAAATTCATAGATATGTGAAGCGTTCAGAAGGTTCTACAAACGAGACACAACGGTTCAATGTTTTTTACCCCCCAATATGTAGTAGTAAATGTAATTTTAATTTTTTTTTAAATTTATTTATATACACCTCGTTATATCTTTGTGTGGCTTGTCTCAAAATAGATGAAATGGCAATGCTGTATCCGGATTTCTTTTTTAAATGCAACACAATTCACCTTTTTAAAGTCCATGAAATAATTTAAATTGATGGATTAACTCAAACTTTTTCCGTCACTGGGGACACATACTTTTACTTGTAGTTTTTTTATAAAACAAAGTCCCAATGAGGAATGTTACAATTGGGATTTGATGTGATGTGTCTACTCATCAAAATGGCTGAAAGGTATCTTATGAGTAATATGATATGCCACTAAGGATGTAAATAATTCTGCAGGAATTATTTTGGATGATCATGTACAATGGGAAATTCCTATAAAAGATCCTTTAGAAATGGTTTGCCTATAGAATATCATAATAATAATAATAATAATAATACCAAGTAGAGGTACATTCAAAGTACATCGCCGCCTTGCCAAATAAATACACAACAAATCCTGCACGTGGCATTACCGGGGAGCTTTTGGCGGCATGCAGTGCATGGAGATGGAATTGGGAGGAAGTGCTGAACAATAATTGATTAATTGCATAATTAAAATAAATAATAATCGTAAAATAATTAATTTATTAATCAATTGGTGAATAACATGCCGAAACCATGTTTCATTTGAATCTGTAACTTTTTGAAAATTAATTAATAAAGTAATCAATCGAAAAAATAATTAATCGATATATCAATAAATCAAAAATACCTTTTATAGCCAAATCACTTGTTCACTGTCATGTCTAAGTGTCTGTTTCCTATCTCAAAAGGTGTCTGAGATATTGCCCAGATGAAAAAGAAAGTAAATAAGTAATTAATAAATCGATTATAATGAAGTAATTAATCAATCAATTGATTAATCAAAAAAATAAAGAATACTGTTTTTGCCAAAGCAATTGTTCACTATTGTGCTCAAAGGATGGCTGAGATATCGCTCAAACAAATAAACAAGAAAGATGTCATGTATAGCATGATACTTGTGAAATCCATAAAACAAATTTGAAAACCATAAAACAAAAAATAATTGGTGGTTGAATTCAATGACAAAATACACAAATTCTCTTCAAATTTCAAGTCAAATGGATGAAAATTGACAAAATTAGAAATGACTGTCAAATGTTTGGCCAACGTTGATATTTTGGCCTATGTTGACCTCAAAAATACTTGTTCATTGAATTCAGTAACCTGATATGCAAATCCTCTTCAAATTTCAAGTCAATGGGATGAAAATTGAGGATTTTAGAATAGCATCTTAGTTGTTGTTGACCTTTGGCCTATGTTGACCTTTTGGCCGATTTTGACCTCAAAAATAATTGGTGGTTTAATTCAATGACCAAATATGCAACTCATCTTCAAATTTCAAGTCAATCAGATGAAAATTGAGGATTTTTAGAAATTTGACAAATTTGTTGACCTTTTGACCTTAAACAAGAGGCTGCTTGCTTTTGACGAACTCTACAATGTGGTAAAGTTCGTGAAGATTGGTTTAAAATTGTGACCTGTCGGCGATAAACATATAAAGTAGTAGACAGACAGATAGACAGACAGAATAACGCATGCAACCAACCAGAAAACTTGAAAAATCTTCAATTTTCGCAAGTAACAAACAAGAAGACGACGTCGTGCAGAGCACGATACTTACAAAGTCTATAATACAAATTTGACCTCAAAAATAATTGGTGGTTGAGTTTAATCACCAAATATGCAACTCCTCTTCAAATTTCAAGTCGTTCGGATGAAAACTGAGGATTTTAGAAATACCACCAAAGTTGTTGACCTATTGGTCGATGTTAACGTCAAAAATAATTGGCTCTTGAATTGAGGATTTTTGGCCTATGTTGACCCTTTGACGTCAAAAACAATAGGCTTCTTCTTTATGACAAACTCAACCATGTGGTGAAGTTTT
>CM068958.1:135975246-136009368 GCA_035128595.1 Eptatretus atami
TTGTTCAAGCACTGGGAAGGACAAATTGTCTCGTTGGCGCTGGTCAGACACCCACACGCTCATTCACTCGCTTCCTCGCTTGCGTGCTCGCACGCTTCTCGCTTGCGCGCTTCCTCTCTGGCTCGCTTCTTCCCTCACGCGCTTCAACTCTCGCTTTCTTTCTTTCTCACTCGCTCACGCTGGCTCGCTCGCGCTTCCTTTTTGGCTCGCTCGCCCGCTTCGTGCTCGCTTCTCGTCTCGCGCGCTTCCTCTCTCACTTTCTTCTCCTTCTGTACAGACCTCCAATTCTTTTTATATCTGCGGCCCGTCTCGGCGGGCGCACGAGTCCCCCCAAGCTCACCCCTCCCCACTTGCGCACCGTTACCATGACAACCTGTGTGCTCCAAAAAAGGCGGGTGTCGGCGCTCGTGAAAGAAATATGTGCATAAACGTTGCTGAGGAGAAATAAAGCGGGCGCCAGCGCTCGCGAAAGAAATGTGTGTAAACGTTAGTCTGTCATAAAGAAAAAAAAAAGCTTCCCATAGAGAGGGGATCTATTAATTATTTACCCTTCTCAACGCATCACATTTAAAATCCCATTAGACATGGGGATGGGGCTAATCTGAACATGCATTGAAGGAAATAACTGTCTGAGGACCTGGATGTGTGGATGTATTCATCAGACCGGATTCTGAAATCCGTAACAATATTATAATTAATCATACAGGACATTTTGGTAAGGGAATACAGCCATATAATGTGTACATCGGAATCAACATGAGATGTTCTGGGATTATTATTATGACATAAATGATATTTCAAAAATAAAAGAATATAAAATTTAAAAGTGCTCCTACCAGTAAAGTATTTCAAACAGTTGTTCTTGAGTTGGCTATGTGGTGCAGATGAAGCAAGACCGACCTGGTCACGACAGCGTGAGGAAGAGATTATGAGCATGGTCCAGGCCCTGGTTGACAAGAGAGATATTTTGGTGGAAGATCTGGAGCTTGAGAGGAGAAGGTAGCCTTTGTGTCCTTTCCATTTCACTGAACTATAATGTCAAACTTTGTTGAGCTTGCAGTACCTTTAAAGGGGAATCTATTTATTACATGCTGTATACAAATGAAGCGCAAGTTTTGATTCTCACCCTCTGTATTATCCCTCCCTCTGCTACCCTTGCTCTCATCACATTTAACTTTATTTTTCTTTATC
The DNA here is from genome assembly GCA_035128595.1 of Eptatretus atami. Lineage (NCBI taxonomy): Eukaryota > Metazoa > Chordata > Myxini > Myxiniformes > Myxinidae > Eptatretus > Eptatretus atami. The sequence goes on from CM068958.1 coordinate 135,976,438, forward strand.
AACCTCACCTCCCCTTCCCCACCTTTCTCAATTAGTCCCTGCCACCCTCCATGCATGCCTCATAGATTATATCCATAAGTAAATAATTCACATTCTCGATTTCAGTAGCCAAGGGCAATACTGTAATTATGTATCATGTTCACCCAACCACATGTTCATGATGGATGGTGGCATAATGATGGGATCACGTACGTGCAACCTGCCCAGGACCTCTCTGCAGACACCAGGAGCAGGTGGTTTGCCATCCGTGAAGCCCACCCAAGATGTAATTTTCTTTTCGGATGCTCACATAATCGTGGGATGATGGGATATGAATATATATTCTTTCACATCCATCAAAATTTGAAATCGTGCATTATTCATGAAGTATGCATTTACTTTACCGATCATGTATTTCTGAAGGCCATCCATTTATTACCTCCACCACCAAAGGTGGATGGAGGTTTTGTTTTCACCCGTCTGTCTGTTTATTTGTGAGCACGATATCTCAAAAAGTGATGGACAGATTGACGAAACTTGGTGGATAGGTTGGATATGTCACAAGGACGAATCGATTCGATTTTGGTGAAGATCCAGATCCGTATACGAGAATTAAAAAAAACAAAAACTTTTCAAGTGATTCGTCACCATTTAGAGATGGGGTCAAAAATGAGATGTAGCACGACATTTCAAAATGTTGTGAAATAGTTACGACAAAACTTGGTGGATGAGTTGGTTCAGGTCCGGATCCAGATCCAGCCGATCAGTGGGAAACATGACGTGAACTGTTCAGCCTGGCGGAGGTAAGTGCTCCACCCAGTGGTATAAGTTCCACCTCCTGAAACCCACCAACATGTGGATATAGCAGTCAACAACAGTAACTAGCATGCACACACTATATCTAATATATAAAGCTCTTTCTAACCACTGATTCACTGACTGACTGATATTAAAGATTGCTATCTTCCGGATGACGTAGAAAGCTGAAATTTTGAATGCTGATGGACATCAAAGCCGGTACACTGGAAAAAACATCACAATCGACAGACAACATCCAGAGATGAAAAAATAAATAAATGAAAAAAATCCAGGTGAGCGACCCGGGACAATGGGAAAGCACGGTCATTTTGTGTGCTGACGGACATCGAAGCCGATACACCAGTAAAAACACAGAACCACAGGAAAGCATCCGTAAAAAATAAATGAAGACATAAGTAAATGAAAAATCAAATGCAGGTGAGCGACCCAAAACAATGGGAACGGTTTGTATGCTTACACATTGTGTAAGCACACCCTACTATATATATATAATATATATATATATTATATATATATATATATATATACATATATACTGTATATATATACAGCACACACACCCTATTCAACAAGAAACCAGGCAAGAAGAGCCTCACAAATATCGTACACAAGCCAAATTACCGTGATGATTACCATGGCAAAAGAATCAGCCAACCACAGCCATGATCTAATAATGTTGAGATCATGTCATGAGTAATAAATATCTGCAATACGAGAGCGAAATGTTCAACGGTTTAAAAAATATTGCAGACACAAAAGTACATGGAGAGATGATCGGTCAGACAGAGCTCATTTTAATGTCCCCCCGCCCCGTCTCCAACCTTGTCGGAGGGACAGGGGGTAATTAAACCGAATTTTATCTTTGAATGACTGTTGAGGCTTATTCAGATGTCCCTTTTGAGCGGCGTGTTGGGGTTGCACGCAAACTTCTTCATGTCATGTGGATACAAGATGGAAGAGAGGTCTGTGGCTTAAATATTGGATTTGTCCTCAATTTTCAGTCCACTCCCAATTTACTTTCTCAATTCGTATTTTCTGCACACTTTGATCGTTATATTTCTGGGCCACAGTTTTTCTTACCTGATCATCCTGTCCAAAATAATTTCGGTGTTTAAAAAAAAAAACAGAAAAAGAAAAAGATGCTGAACAGAAAGCGGAAGGAGGGAGGGTGTTGGCAGGGTGTGGGATTTGAAATCGTTGAGGATGGGATTACAGATTCTTAATGTCCCAGTCTTATTGCAAAAGCATAGCAGTAAATCTTTACCTCTTTGCAGAGAACAGGAAGAGGACAGAGAGAGAGCATCATCTGCAAAGAGGGACCTGAAGAAGAACACCATTGAACCTGCCACATCCGGTAAGTGTATTTCTCAATATCGTTGTTAGCAACATTCTCTCTGTTGTGTCATATTGAGTTTCATTCTCACTTCAGTCAGAACCAACAATAAACTGCTATTTAGTGATGCACGGAACCCACTGTCCACTACATCACGGACTACACTGGTTTTTTTGGAAGGGATCTCTCTTTATTTATTTAATGTTTGACTTTTTTGTGTATGTTTGAAATGGCAAGTTATCTTTCAAAAGAGCAGGCCTTTGATCCAGCTGGTAGCCTTTCCAAACACCAGAATCAGCAGGGTTATTCGTCATTGGTTTTCCATGTCCTTGTGCAATCAGGATATTAACTGATGTGGAGAGATTATATACGTGCTTGGCAATCAATCAGCTTCACATCGTATAAATCTTCCAGGAATCCATTACCGCTGTTAGTCTCAGTGGATTCAAAATATTTGATGTACGGGAGAGACCGACTTTACGGCAATCTAGTGAATGCAAAATTGAGTGCGTTTAGTATCAAGTTATTGAATCGACACAGCTTTAAATCTGACCACAAAGCTCAGCAGGCTACATGTACAACACGGCATTCTGGAGTGAATTTAATCGGTTCTCGAATGAATACCGGATTGACCTGGAGTCAACCCCATTCACTGTTGGAACAGGATGAGTTGGCACCAACTGCAGCGGTCTCACGTCAAACAAATTTGAGTTTGAGTTTGGCTGTGAGGTAGGTAATAGGAATGGACACAGAAGTGTTGATGACAACGCAGCATCACATTTGAGACTCTCCTCTGTTTACGACACAAAGCCGTGCTGGATTTCTCAGGGCACCTGATGCAGCACCATTGCATTTCTGCCAAACATGGATGCCCTTGTCGTCCCAGGGAAGAACCACACGAGTCAGCAGATACATACATAACACATGTAGCACTCATAAAAGGAAGTTAGCCTGCTGTCCTATCTACAATTGGGTAAATGCAAAAGATTCGGTGATAAATTATAAAAGAGTGGGTTTTTTTGGATCGACATCTTGGCCACACAGACACCGTCGATGGATTAAACAGGTTACAGACGGTATTATATCATGTGGATGATAATAAGAGGTAACCTTCATATATTATCTACATGCCACTTAAACAGGGCTCGCTGGGACACAACCTCCGGTTGAGAAGCCCTCGCTGGCACGCACCTCCCTGGAAATCCTGCAGTATTGCTGGAATTCCTGCTGCCTACCTCTGACGGCCTTGACCCGCTAAATGAAGTCTCCAGGCCCACCTCACGATCTTCTCTGCATGTTGTGGCATGCATGGGTTCTTGTGTCTTTATTGATATTGCAAAATTTTCTACTTATCGATTGGTTCACTTTATAGGAAGCACTCCAGCAGTGACACCAAAGTTGTTGTTCCAAGAACACTGGAACGTCTGCGAGCTTCACCGAACAACAAATGGTGTTTCTGCTCGAGTCTACGAGATGAACACATTAATGAGCTCAAAGGAATACACGGTACATTCATCATAATTTGCTGTTGGAACATCGACAAACTACGAGCCGACGAGTAAAGACCTACAACTCGTGCAACGTTCGGGGATCTAAATAAATGATTTGACCAAATATATGAGAATAACTGGAGAACTCTGTTACATCAACAATGGAAGCATATAATCATCGGTCGGCACTGTTGAGGACGAATACAGATAAAACATCCATTGACTGACCTTCCAAACCGATCTATCTAACTTGGCTTTATACTTCTTGTATGCCACATTGTTTGAATGTGTGCACGTGTTTATTTCAACTTGGGTGACGTTTGTGTCAATTTCTGTTTAATTATGCACACCGAAGCAAGAATAAAACTGTTTGTAAGAGTTGGAGCACTTTTTTTTGCCCTTCTATGAGATTATATTTTGATTGCAAGATGTGGATTTTTTGGACAGTTGAATGGTTTCGAGATATCCCCATCCAAACAAAATTAAAGCACGTCGGATCAACATGGATCCAACCGAACTAAGGGCATATAACTTATTCAATAAATAATTTCTTTCATTTACTAATCAATGTAATCATTACCAGAGTTGGTGTCAAAGCCACCCAATGCTCGCCTGTTTATACATTTATCGTTTTTAAAGGACTAGTCTAATAATATAATTAATATTTTTTATAAAGCATTGCAGTGAAGTATAATTTAAAGCAATATATGTATTTGTATATTATAATCAGTAACAAGAGCGCAAGTGAGCAAATATACGCCGAACAAGAAGGTATATACAGAATTGTGCTACTACATGGAAAACAGCATCCTGGTTGCCATGGCAACCACTTTAGATGATGAATGTACGTCGCGACACACCGTCTCCACAGTCTGTACCTATGTACCAAGTATGCAAACGTGAAAGTTGAAAACTTTGGGAGTTAGAGTGCGGACAGGAACGGACGAACGGACAGACAGACAGACAGACGGACGGACGGCACGGACGACCGGTATCACATAATACGCCCCGAGATATATATATATATATATATATATATATCGCGGCGTATAAAAAATAGTGTGGTAGATAAAAACATTAGAAAGGAAAAAATAACTTGCACCAAAAACTGTAACATTTTCACGCTCACGCTGGACCTCAGTGCGGGGGTATCGCTATAGCTCTCTGTTCTTCGAACAGGCGAGCTAATAATGGCATAAACTAGCAGAAGCCCGTGGTAAAAAAATACCACGATATAAGAAAGAAAGAAAGAAAGAAAGAAAGAAAAATAAAGGATGCCTTTTATTCTTGCGCTGGTTGAAAGAGCACAGAATGGGAGGTTATATGGGAGGGCAGCTCCATTACCAGCCTTAGACCTTGTATAAAAACAAACAACCAACTAACAATAATGAAAAATACAGAACGCGACATCGCAGAATCACCCATTTGTTCATCCTCAGAATGTTGATAAATACCACCAGCCAGAGCACAATAACGGCTGAAAGAATTACAATGATTCCAACGGAAGGAAGCAACATTCTCTCTTGGGTATTGCACCCGTATCATAACAAACTTTGTTTTTAATCGGATTTAAAAATTAATACACCACAAAAAAATGCACCGAGGCGATGACGTCACTTTGGCATGATGACGCACGGCTTGGTTTTACACATGGCTGCCATACCTTTGTGAAGATAATCCAGCGTTTCGTTCCAGATTGTAATGACCAATCGGAGGATCATACCTGCAGCAATTATCGTTTTCTAAAGGAACCAAGTGTTAAGCAATGGTGGATTGAACAAATTAGGTGATTTATCCCTTTTATTCTTCGTCTTCCATCTCTTCCTCTGCTGTGGTCCTGCATAAACACAAGTAAACTGCAGTTACCCACTTTTGGTTTTTTTTTCAGCACATCAACATTCACTCACTGAATTTTTTTTCAAAGGATCGTTGATCAACTTTAAAATCATAGGCAGTAACTTTAATATCTCATAATAAATTAAGGACCTGGGTGGGGTCATAGCCAGACTCGACCACTACAGAGGAATGATATATCATTTTTTGTTGGAGTGCTCTCGGGTCCGTTATTACACTGGGGTCTGTTATGGCTGAGTTTGCCTTATGCCCCGAGGACAGTTCGCATTTTTGTAAGAATTGGTCTTTGACACGCTTCACGAGGAAAAGGTTCGTGTTCGCGGGAAAAAGCCTATCTAATGTTGGTGATGGATATCAGAAAATTTCTTCAATATCAAACTCAGGATTCCGATCGAATTCTCAGGGGGGGGAAAAAAAAAAATCGGACTGCGGGTCCTGAAGCTCACCTGGATCAGGAGCAACAGTTATTCAAACCCCCTTTTTGACCCTGATATATTATTTATTTTTTAATGCTGTGAACAAACTTTGGTACATCACGGGTGATGAAGGTTGTGGCCAAGTTTCATCAAAATAGTGTGTGTAGTTTTTGAGAAGAAAGCAAATACCTATTTTGGGGGGGTCAAACCCCCCTACCCCCATAGATCCCTTTAATGAATGTGGATGTTGATGCGGTCAATACACCTTCGTTAGGCATCAGATATGAAGTTTTTGGCCAAGTTTCACCAAAATTGTATGTGGTTCAAGCGATAATGACTGAAGTGTTTACAGACTCACTCACTGACTGACTAACTGACTAGCTTATCTATGGACACTGCTCGATCACATAAACTTACCCGACAAAAGTTTACATGAGCTAAAAATCATGTCCTGCACAGCCTGCAGCTATTGACAGTGACAAAAACCATGACTCTGGTAAGGGTTTGCTTATACTGTACATACTTATACATTTGTAGATATAAATGCTGTATACATGTTACACGGTATGAAGGGCTCAGTTAAGGGATGAGCGAATGATAGTTACGGGTCGGGGTTTGAGTATGGATGAGGTCCACGGGGTGGTCGCTGGACCCGCCGCTTGCTCTCTAACCTTGAGGCCTCCGGCCAACTCCACGGCCCAACGGGTTGTTGAGCAACCATGGACGCCGGTTGGGATAATTAGGTCTGGCAGGGTCCTCACGCCATCGATGTTGTGTTACCTATTGGTGACCAAATGACCTCAACTAGGGACCGTGCCCTCAACGTGCACCCGAGTACTTATGACGGCCGAGCGGAAACGTGAGTGCGGCGTTGGCTTATCGACGGAGCCAATCAGCAAAAACTTCCCATCTATCTATTACATACATGCTATGCCAGACCAATGAAGGGAAGGACAAGCAAGTCGATTTGAAAAATGTTCAACAAGCAAATAGCAATGCTTCATTCACACAAACAAGGCAATAATTATGAAGCACGTCAGCAACAAAGCAAAGGCAAAAGACACAGAAGAGCAGACTTTATCCCTTAGCACTTACAGTTTCAACCTTATATGGTCTTACTAAGACAACAGACAGTGCAATCATTCATTCCGGGAAGGAGACAGCAGAACGAAGAATGGGAACGGTTCCTTCCTTCCCTCACACAACCAGGCACGACTGTCAGTCCAAATATGCAGGGTGGGAGGGGAGGGGGAGGGGGTGGGGGTAAAGGATGGGGAGGATGGGTGGTGGAGTGTCGATGCGGTATCGATGAGAGTGCAGCATAGCGATGGAGTAGGCTTGGAGGAAAGGTTTGAGGTGAAAGTAAGGGCCTAGCCCTGATGGGTCAAGAGGCAGATTGTTGATCTCCATTTGGCTGATAGCTCTTTTGTAAATGTTGATGCTCTTTTTTGCGTCCAAAGTAGACGGTTCGCGGTTCATAGGGAAAGCAAGAAAAAGACAGTGTGAGTATGTGCAGTGCACCAAGGACCTCTCGGAGTCACCGTATCCTCGCCTCATACTCCACTCACCCCGCAGTTGGTCCTGGACCCAGCACAGTTTGTCCCGGCAGGCGATTCCTCGAGCAGGCAGGGAGTCTTCTTGTAGAGTCCCCGGTGCACACACACTACCCCCGAACCGAGCCACATCCTGGCTTTTATATGTGCCATCCCGGGCGTGGCTTCGAGAGCAAAGTTCATGCGATAATCCTTCGACCACGCACGGCCCCTTCCCATTGGTGCGCATCTGATGGGGCAGGTCCCATGATGGAGCTGTGGAAAAACCTTTGTCGTGATGTTCAGGCGGGGACGTATGCCCCCACACCTCCCTTCGCATGCCCCGGCCCACCTCTTGTGGCACATGAACACTCAAATAGTTCCTCCGTACTGTGCATAGGTGAGAAGCGTTATCCCATGTGATGGATGTGGAAGTGCAGGGAAGGAAGAATGGGAAAGGTCATTCGACCGGTCTTGAGGATTAATTATTTCTAACGGTGAGGGATTCGTTAGCGCGTACGGAGTTCGACGGAGGTTGGTGGTGACTTGGAGACAGAGGAATATGGGATGGATGAACAGATTGGTTGATTGTGAATAACAAAAGAATGAGTGGATCGAGTGGCGAGGGAGAAGGACACATACGGACCAAAGGCCGAACGACCGATTGCGGGGTTGAAGAAAAGAGTGATGGGTGAAGGAGGGTTGTTGAATTGAGAGTGGATCAAGCAGATTGTTGGTGGATTGCGGAGATTGATCGCGGGTCGAGAAGGGGAAGATCACACTGCGGATGAAACGGGCTAATCTCACAACGCATTTCCTCCAAATCCCCTGGACAAAGGCAAAGAACTACCTCCACAAAAACTAAAGAAATAACTGTCTGGGGAATTCCAACTTGTTCATGGATGTTCTCCCCGGAGGTTCATTTCCACAACCATACCGATATATAGTTCACATTCTCTACAGTGTTAGACAGAGAAAAAGTGACAAAGCCGGACATCTCGATGAAGGGCGATATGATGTGACTGTAGTGTTGTGCTGTTGCCTATGTGAAGCCAGGACCGCAGGACTTCCATAATGTTGTTGTTATTGTTGAAGAATAATAATAATAACTCGTCAGTACTGCACAAACTGGACCGCAGCACGGTGACAACCAACCGATCCTATAGAAGCAGAGAGTGAGGGAGAGAGAGAGAGAGAGAGAGAGAGAGAGAGAGAGAGAGAGAGAGAGAGAGAGAGAGAGAGAGAGAGAGAGAGAGAGAGAGAGAGAGAGAGAGCGAGCACGTGCTACTGCCTCCCACACCCTCCCCGTGCTCTGCTCACCTTGGGCCTTGCGGCCTGCCGATGTGCCTCAATGGTTTCGCCTTCAAGTTCAGCTGCTTTCCAGTCTCAACTCAGTCGTAGGGTTTATACACATCATTTTTTAACCACTACACCACTGGTCTGTTCCCTTTATAAGGGTGAGGTCCAACAGTACCAAGCTTCGACCCTGCCTTGACCATAATACTTCTCCACTTCCCCCTGTCTTCAGCCAACTCTCACCACTCTCCAACCACCCCAGGTTATTGATATCCATCCTCACACAATCTTCCCATCTCAACCACAGTCTACCTCTTCCTCCTACCTTGCTCCCTCAACCTATCCACTCTCTTTGTCCATCCACACCAAGTGTCCAGCCCACTTCAGCCAGCTTTTAATCAGTCTCTCCATCAAGCTCATCTGCACACCAATCTCCTCTCTCAGTTCATCCATCCTCCTTCTATCCACCCTCTTCATTACCACAATCCTCCTGACCCAGTTGTTCTCACAGACCTGCAACCTCTATTGTCTCGCTGTTATTGCCACTGTTGAGACCGTAAAGGTACGCAAGCATCACACAAGAACCAAAACATTCCCTTTCAATTATCTTGACATCTTTCCGTCTGCTAATTTTATTCCGTCAAAACAATTTCAAAATCTGTGAAAAGTTTATGTTGCAAAAGTTGCGGACTCACCCTCTTATTCCATGTACCACTAAGCCAAGGTAATAAAAGCAATATACACAATATATATAAAAAAGCAATAAGCGCACACCACACACACACACACACACACACACACACACACACACACACACACACACACACACTGGTGTTTCTTTAATTTTGTTCTTACCTAGCCATGCAGACAGCCAACCAAGCACCAGTTCAGGTGTATGTAGCTGTCGGTGTCAATTCTTCCAGTCCGAGTCTGGGAGGTTGTTGGTTCAAGCCCCAGCCGAGTCATACCAACACCTTTAAAAATGGTACGTGCTGCTTCCTTGCTTGATGTTCAGCATTTAAAAAGACAGAGAACGAACAAACAACGCTGGGAAGGCAATGGCAAACCACCCAGTATAACCCTCACTAAGAAACGACTTTGTCTGCTGTTGCTTTCATTGAGGTTTACAGGGGATCACACCAGTTACTTAAACGAGAATTCTAAAGTCACCTATGGATACTATTGTTCAAGCACATCATGCACTAACTCCTCCTTATGTAAATAGATGTGATCACATGGCCCCTTTTATAAGGCATCTATTTTATTATGCTTACACGGGGTAGGGAGGGAAGAAATTGTGAATACCAACATTGATTAAAGGAACAGAAGGGAAGAGGATACAAATGGAGGCATCTCCTTATTGTGTACGTAGAGGTAGGGAGTAAATTGAGGAAAATAAGAGATGGTAGCAGAAAAAAAAGGAGATGAGCAGAGTTTTGGAGAGAAGGGAAGGAAGATTGGGAGGATATAGGAGTCCAGTCCATTGGGACCATACTCTGTACAAAGCAGTCTCCTTGGCTATTGGGCACAATCCTGGAACAGGTCGCCACTCTGACGCAGGATACTTGAATGACTCGGTCATCCCAGCAAGATGGTACTCATTTTGCCGACCTCCTCGGGATGGCAGGCTGAGTCAACCCCCTGGTGAATTAATTCAGCGGGCAACGAGGCTTGAACTCAGGACCCTTGGATCCCAAGCCGCCACCCTAACCACTGAGCCAACACCAGGCTCATATAGGAGTATGGGGATAGAATAGAAGAGAAGGATCAGAGAAAGGAGAGAGAGAGTGAAGAATTTTTTTTTGCCATGTTGGCATTCAAAATAAATCGATGACTTTATGTGAAAGACAACATGGTAGCAAAATGTTCGAGTAGAGAAAGAAGGGACGGGAATATTGGACGGGACATTAAGGGAACTAGGGACAGAACTTGTGTGAGACATATGAGGGGGTGGGGTCAGGGAGTTCTCCATGTAAATGTCCCTCAAAATAATTTACTGGACGATGACATCATTAGTTCACAGATTGGGAAAAGTAGAGTTAAACAAGTCAGAAAAAAACATCGTTTAAAAAAAAACATGAAAAGAACATGGAGGGATGAAGTCCACAAAAACAACCAACCAAGATAGGAATGATTGACAAGGAAGGAATGACATCATGATACAACACCACAATCATTTTACAGATTGCCATCACAACCGCCTCTTCACTGCAGGTCAAATACAAGCAAGGTCATGGAATCCATCAATGCAGTTGACATCAAATCCTTTCTTTTCTTCAATGGCCTGATCTCAGATCATCAGTTCAGTTTCAGACTCAGTCACTCTACCTTGGACATGTTGCTTCCACTCTCCCAAAAATAGATGGAAGCCCTCAATCTCAGACATGAGATAAGGGTCGTCTCTCTGGACATATCTTGAGCATTTCATTATAAAGTCTGGCTCCCCAACTTTACCTCCAAAATATCTGCTTATGGCATCCAAAGCCACCTCCTATCATGGATTACTGACTTGCTCCACTCCCGTATTCAGCATGTCGCTCTTAATAGGACTCTCTCGTCTCCTCTCCCTGTCAAGACCGGAGTGCCCCAAGGCATCGTCGTGGGCCCAGTCTTGTTCCTCCATCTTCATCGATGATCTGATTCCATGGAAAACACTGCTCATCTCTTTGTTGATGATTCAACCCCCTGCCGTATCATTTCTCATCCTTCAGACAGGCAGGCAGCAGCCTCTTCTCTCTCTGCAGACTTTGATAGAATCAGGAACTGGTCCAACACTTGGAAAATGTCTTTCAACCCCAACAAATTGCACACACCCACCCTGTCTTTCAGAAAGGACCATCCGGCAAACCCTCCCATCTACTTCCTCAACAAAACACTCAAAGAGATTAAGGCACTGAAACGTTTCGGTCTCACCATCAGCCATGATCTTTCTTCGACAAAACATATTTCCAAGATGGCCTCTAAAGCCAGCCGCCGACCGGGCATCCTTCGTCGTGCAAGGTCGGCCAGTCTGAACTCTTGGCCAACTTCAGGGCCTTCATTCACAGCTTGGAGTACTGCCTTCCCCATTGGGCTGTCACCCCTGCTTCATACCTTGCCATTATTGATGCCTTTGATAGTGTGACCCTCAAAATAATTGAGATATCCCATAGCAAAGCTGAGTGTCTCGGCCTGTTACTTTCACATCGCAGACAGGTTGGTGGCCTCTGTATTATACTGCCTCCTTCTTGGTTTTGCACCCTCTGCTCTCTCTTGGCTCTGTCCCTTCCAGGTTTCTGCAGGGCACACATGATCTACCAGTAACCCTCTTGTTAAACTCCCAAAATCCAGGCTCACTGCTCATCTCCACTCATTTGTTCCTCTTTTATCTCTCCTGTTGATTCAGTTCACATTTGCAACGCAGTACATACTTGTACCAAGTTTGGTTGGAATCCCTTCCTGGCAGTTCACAAGTCATCGCGGTAACGATAATCGGCCGCACACGCACAGTCGGACGGATAACCTGAAAAGATAATGCCTCCGGCAACTTTGGCATCAATACAAATTGAGATTTTGTGCACCTAAGTAAGGTTTAAGGTTACTCGTACAACAGCAAAAACTAGTGATAGAAATGAAGAATTTACCGTGCAGAGCTCACGACAGGCATCTTCCCTTGCCAGTTGGTTGATTTTAAACCTTTTGTCATCCATCAATCTCCATTTAAATAAAGAGGAAGGCTGAGCATCAGAGTGCTTCATCGAGTCTGGTAATTGTGAGCGAGTCCTGATGCAACATTCTAACAGAATGGAAAAGAAGAAACGGTGCTGGCCAGAGCAGAGATGCAACTTCACATCATTTTTATCAAACAACTCCTGCACAACATGAGTATATCCAAATCGAAAAAGTAAAATCACAACATTGTTCATTTCATCACCATGAAGAACATAAACACATGCACATTTAACGATCTCCACCTTTGCATCACATTCATGACGCGAATTGTCACGGCTTGAATTATGTCATTGTCAGCAACAACATGGCAATTGCACGATTCTTTGCAAAACTAGTTTTAGAATTACAACACGATCAGCCCTGTGAACAGGGTATATTTGGCCATGGTACCAGCCCAAAGGCTTGCTCTAATCAAAGACGATATGGATGTTTTAATTGCCCAAATCATAATAAAGGAGATAAATACCGTGCCCTCATATGCTGGAGGATATAGCTCGTGTTGGCATTTCCTAGGGGGGGAGGTGGGGGGAACCCACAGCCAGACAGCTCAGAGGGGGCAGCATGCAAACAACCGAGCTATCCCCACCGCTTCAAACATTACAGCTTATTCATCCAAGCAATGAAGGGAGGAGGGGGACAAACTATTTAACGCTGTTAGGAATGAAATCGGTTTCCTATCCAGACTGTCTCAGCGTGGCACATGCATGGAGAAAAATGGACGTTTAAAAGCAATACGTGAGTGATTATGGCACTGGTTTGCACATGAGACAGACTGTTGCCTCTACATTGGTCAATGTAAAGTTCAATTTAACGTCATGTCGTTTAAATCTCCCGGCCCCCCCCACCCCCTCCAACAGAGGCTATCGGCTTCATTCGAAGTTATGAGATTAATTTGCAAAACCATTTGTGTCTCATAACCTACAATGATTTAAAATTCCAATCTATAATGTAAAAAAACAAATTAAAACCCATAAAAGTAGTCTAATTTTGTAGGACCAGAATAAAAAACAGAAAAGAAACATACAAAAATAAGACGTGTCAGGATGAGAAACTCGTCGAAAGTAATTCCTTCCAAAGGTATTGCAACTGCATGCTGAAGATCAAACACTGATATGAACAAACTTTAAAACACAAATCGTTTTAATGTCGATCAATCCCAGTGCGGTAGCAATCTGAAACAAACAAATGAGCAATTGACAACGCGTGCACAGAATATCCGTTTCCAACTACTCTTTGGCTGCCAATCTTAAAACCCTTCAAAAGCCGCCAAAAGTCACGACCGCACAAGCTTGGAATGTAGAAAAAAGAAAAAAAAACAAAACAATAAGATTTCACGGAGAAGGGGTAAAACTGTTATCGCTAACGTTAAAATCTACAATTGAAAATAAAAACCGGAATGAAAAACATAGATGCTATCATCTTGAAGTCAATGTCAATCACACAAAGACGGGTCACAAAATATCAAATCCAGAAGGAACACTCCAGGTTTTCTGTCCTCGGAGCTATAAATCTGTAAAAACACCTGAACCCTTCGGCAAACAACAAGTGGGAATCAGAACCCGAATGTAAGGTATATATATTTTAAGTATTCACTCATCATTGTGCACACTAAATCGGTGTCGAGTCTTATTCTCCATGGCGACACCGCCTTGATATAACTTACAATATAGTGTCATCAACAAAACGCGTTTCTATAGTTTAAAAAAATATTTATATGTACGCCGTTACGACGCCTTCAAAGTACCATCGGAATTCCAGGTACGAATCCAAACACAATATGAGCTCTGCGATAAAAGCTAAGGTGTTGGTCTGGCATAACTTTACGGCCTGGATGCTTCTTCAGATCATGACAACGGAACATTGCACAGGTTGGTCAGCAGGGTCCAACTTCGTGTGCTATTCACGTGATGTGGTCATACAAGCGAGGGTAAGAAGATTTGTACAAGATCAGGTGGTGGCCCGCGTGCACACGATGTCTGTGAGGCAAGTCTTTTTTTTGCGGAAGGGGAGGGGGATAGGGCTTGGAACCGTTTGTAGTCGAGCACAATCACAAATACAATATGGTTTCGAACAAATGGTTGTGCTGTAATGCAAATTTACTGTCAATACAGCACAATAACATGGGAGTTGTTAGAAACGATCTGTGTCTCTTACCATGTTGCTACAGCATCAACCCTTTCCTATCAGTGCTCACTAAATGATAGGTATATTCACTCTACCTGCACACAACTTATGCTGCATCGTTACCCTGTTTGCACCAAGTAATAATGACTCTTACCAGAGGTTTCAATGTGAGAAGGTGCAAACTTAACAAATCGACTGGCACAAAACAGCTAAATCATTGAATGAGGTGAGAGAAGGTTGAATAGCATGAAAAAAAAAAAAGTGAAGGAAGAGAAGGGCTGAGAAGTAGAAACATAGGTGGGGGAGAAAGGGAGAATGAACAAAGGAAGGAAGGATCGACACAAGAAGACAAGGTGAGGAATACGGTTTCTCGGTGTTCTCTCTCTCATCAGATTTTCGGGACTTTCTCAGGACCTGAAAACAAATTTCAAGGACACACTCAACAGATAAAGTGCCTCTTTCAAATTGAACTCACGATTCTCTACAATTGGGTAAAAGTTTAAAATATCAGCTTCTTGAGACGTGCGATCAATGGGAATATGAACCGACTGAATATGTCGGAAGCGTACGAACTGACTACATTGTCACTTTCACCGAGTGACAATCTTATTTATACGTGTCTCAAGCTGGTTAGTGGATGTGCTATGAGCCGATTCGACTTTCATTTTGTGCCTTTCGCTTCAACATTGACAGACTCAAGTTTGATGCACTACATCCGTTTGATTTTGGCAATCCATAAGGAGACTGCCAAAGGATTAAACTTTTCCAGTAAAATCCTCCGCAGACCTCAGCGAACTGTTGTGATGTCAATGGTCACCCTTCATTTGTGTTTTTTTTCTTCAGCTGGATTAATCAATTACCATTTTATGTTGTGGTTCTGCTGCTTACTTAATTATTTTTTTTTACCTCTTCAAGATATCCAAATGTGGCCAGTAGGTTTGTCTTGCTTCAGTTGCTGAAAGAAAAAAAGCAAACAAATTTAAAAGCTTGACATTCAGTAATCTGTCCACATCTTGAACAGGACCACGAACAGAACGTTGTGCCTCATAGTAAACTTGTTCCTTAAATTTTAAATCAGCTGTCTGTCTTGATTTAACTGTAAAATCTCACCTGTCTATTAACAGAAAAGTCATGCTCCACACTAACCTGACCACATGACGGTACAAGGATCAACTGAATAAGAGCCAATATCAGCATACAAGATCGCTGGCTTGGTCATTTTCTCCTAGTTTGAATGCATCTGTTTTCTTGTTGCCAGGCGATGGATCAAAGAGCTTTAAATATGAACACATGCCGGCAACAGCGTCATCAATGGCCTAACTGAACAGTCTGACTGCATGATCAACGTCATCAGCACCAATCTTCTTGACATCACAAAGTACCTTCAGAAATTAAAAAGCAAACGGCACAGCAACCTTTGTAACAGTGAAATGCCTACGTACGTGTTCTAATCCTTTCAGTCAAAATGCGACTCTTGACCGTGTTGGACACTTGGTAATTTTTCAAAAATTGACGGCATACTCTTACGACCTCATCCATCTCTGGTGTTTTGACCAAAGACAGGCTCAGCGCTGTCGAGGCAGTCTTACAGGAAGGATTATACCGAGCGATTTGTCTTTGCCTCCACAGCAGTCGTCGGGGCAAGAATTTGCAACTTATTTGAAGTGCCAGTGATAAATCATTTTCAATGAAGACACCTTGAGTGTTTTAGCACCTGCCGGCTAATGCTAGCAGAAGGGTTCTTCTGACCATGCAGAATATAAAACTGCGAAAGGTTCCTTGGGTTCAGACAAGCCGATTGCATTGTGAACAAGGATGAACTCCATGGTCAGCTTTTCCAGCAGTTTGCGAGATAAAGGCCAAATAACTTTTCAGCGGTCACGTCGTAAATCCGAGACCCGAAGCTCATAAGCAGTCGCTTCAGACGGGCTTTGTGTAGCAGTGCGTATATCTTCACATGTAATAAATTAGATGAACATCAATGAGAAAAACGTGAATTTTCAGAAAGTCTAATGGGAACTGAATTGGTAATTTGAGTTCTGTTTCTGTTCGAACAAGTAAAAGCTGGAATGATCACAACTTCTTTGTTGGACGTTGAATATCCTTCTTCTCGATATGAAGGCTTGGCGGTAAGAAAGCTACAGTGGTATCGTGCATCACATGCGGTTTGATGGACCAAAGCAAGAGGAAACGGTGATTAGATCCCTCACCAAGAAATTTGCACGTTTAGGCATGCTCTTCCATGAGCCTAGAATTTGTATATAAAATTTTTCTTTGGTAGCAGTTGAGCATCTAACTGATACCAGATCAAGAATTGTTGTATTTCTGTAGTTGCCAGACATGAAATGCATCATGGTTTTGATCATGGGATCACTGCTGCCTTTTTTGATAATTGTTTAAAAAAAAAAATTTATAAACTTGCAATTCGGCCGCAATAGTTTCAATGTTGTTGCACTGGAGGTGTTTTCAGATCATTCACCATATGATGAGGATGTTCTGTGCGACTGCAAGATTCTTTACCCATCTGTTTTACAAAATAGCATGGTGTGATTGTTGGCCCGACTGTAAAATGTCGGATTGGTGCTTCACAGGCATTCAATGAATGCCCTGTCCCTTAGATGGACGTTCACCTGCGAACTCCTCTGCAAGCATTAGTTGGTGGATGTTAGAGATTTCACCGAGTCCTTCGCAAAGAGTATGGGAGTTGTTGCTGTCACCCTGAAAAAATTCCAAATTCTTGCTCTAACCGACAGGGGGCACTACATCAGTGGCACAGTCGCACTCCCATCGAGGATCCAAATCAGCAGCCGTGTTGCTGCACATGAATGAATAAACCAAACGGTAAAATGAATCTAATCAGCTTCAAGATACCAGGATGACAAATGGAATATGAAGTATGGAGCTACAGCAAACATGACCATGCACATTTGTCCTCCTCACAAGCAACCTTCTTCACATGTTCACGATCTGGAAACATTGCTTTAAGGAGTTGGTGAGTTTCCTCATGCTACTTGAACAAATTGTAGTACGCAACCACTTTTGAGCTCCACAATATTTCGGATTTCAAAGTCGTTTCTTGTCACAAATCTCGCTCTGGTGGTTGGCCTGCAAGTAATGGCTCTTCTTGCAAATTGGATGAGCTGTTCCTACCATCATAAAATGTGATTGTAGATTATCAAGATGTCTGCCTGTCTGTCTGTCTGTCTGTCAAGTATGTTTCCCCTTTCATGAAGGATGAAAGGGCACACCCCCCACCCCCACCCCCCCAACTCTTCTCTCCCTCCAATGTTTGAAATGTCATAACTAGTGACACACACAGTACACCGTGCCTTCGATCTATCGTGGTCATGAGCAATCTATTTCCGTCCGAGTTGTTCCACTGGAACCGAACCGAGACATGACACTGGACAGGAGGAGGTAGACTTTAAGGGAAAAGAGAAGAAAAAAAAAAAAGGTAAGAGATGAGGAAGTGGAAGAAATTGTTTTTTTTATAAGGTTAATGAAAAACCAAGAGAGAAAATGATTGGTTTTTTTCTTCTGGTTGGTCATTAAAGAGAATAATCACATGGTGCAGTATGTTATGGAGTAGGTGACAGGGGCTACAAGTGTAAATGTGTGCGCTTGTGATGGGAAAGCAGGTAAGCACGTGAGAAGCGTTTCCCACATTCAGTGCAGGCATAGGTCTCCCCAGTATGGATGCGACGATGCCGTGCAAGGTTGTGAGACAGGGAGAAACGTCGGCCGCATAGCTCACAAGCAAAGGGTTTTTCTCCGGTGTGCCGGCGGCGGTGTGCGAGCAGCAAGCTGCGGTAAGCAAATCCCACACCGCAGTCAGAGCAGTACACATGGCTATCAGTCACAGTGGGTGCAGAAAGAGTCGTTACAGCCTCAAGTGTGCGATTCTCAGCCGCCATAGCCATTTCCGTCTCTGTTGATACCACGACGTCAGTTCCAGCATCTGTTGTTGCACCCTCACCACTCCAAGCAACAGCCATCTGTTGTTCTGCTCCACTTTCTGGGGTGGAAATGTACACAATCAGTAAATATTAGCAAAATACGAAATTGCAAAATATGTGCGTAAGATGAAAAAGACGGTTTGTGTTCAGCTTCCGTGAAGGATCATGATGCCCATTTTCGACAAAATTAGCTCTTATAACATCGGCACATGCTCACGGTGAACACAGAACACCAAAACCATGAATTTGGTGCCAAAACAAAATGAATACGTGCATACCAGACCAGCAAGTACATTTATTGTGTGTGCCGGAACATTTTTCTGAGCGAGTAACATTTAAACCTCTTCAACGCATGTGTGAGATTACTTCTTTCCCCCGAGTGCAAGGTAAAAAAAAACAAAAAATGATTGCTATGTGGAGCCACAAGAGACTAAAAATTTGCTGCGTATCAGAGAGCAAATCTTTTGGAGTGTTGGTGTGAAGACCAATCTGACCTGGAGAAAAAAAAATATAAAAATTTGAAGCCATCTCTTTAGTCGAGAGGCAAAATGGCAGGATTTCATTCCCCTTCTCCAACAACCATATGCCTCATACACAGGTCATTTCAAAAGGTGTGCATGAAATTACTGAACACATAATCCACATACTGATGGCGATGGTGAGCTGTATCACACTCTTTAGAGAACGACAGTGCTGACAAAGTTTCTTGGCAAGGGTTATGCTGGGTGGTTTGCCATTGCCTTCACAGCAATGAGTCGGAGCAATAATTTGGAATTTGTTCCGGGTGCTGACCACAACTTGCCGACTCTTCACGAAGGACACCGTGGGATCTTTAACATCCGACAACTAACGCTGGAAGACGGGACGCCCAGTTTAATGTCCATTCCAGGGACGGCACACATATTGATCACCTCGCCCTACATGCAAAACACCAAGATGGCAGTTTATAGCTGGGTCGAGAGTCATACCCAGGTTAAACAGCTCAGAGGTAAGGAGCGAAAGTAGTAACGTCCACTATTCCACAAATCCACCCCAAGTTCAATGGACTTTCCCCAGTGGTGTGACAAGCAAAAGATGGAAGCATGGTAATTCAACAGCAATCAAAGCATGCAGAGATGCCTCCCCCGGGCTCCTCATTTTCATCCACAGCCTCGCAAAGACATCCTCGCGATTGATCCTCAATCTTTGGATACAGGAAACTATTGCAAGGCAACCGGTAAAAAAAATAGAGGCTATGGAAGGACCTCCTAACACCACTTCAATAATCAGGCCTGCATGTTACGCCGGTGATGAGGCACTGTATTATCTGAGGAGGAGGAAAGATCATACCACGCCATGATAATTCAGGTTGCTTGCAATGCAGCACAGCGCTAAGCACATTTTTCCCCGCAGCACCTTCGCGTATTAAATACACCTCCTTCCGTCTATCCTGGAGCACAGAATGATCGAGCAAAAGGCCACGGTAAGAGGCATACGAGATGCATCACCTTCCGTGCTCTATCGCCAGCTTATTAAAGCATTAAGAATGCTTACAAAGCTTTTTCATCAATTTTATAATTCCTTTACGAAAAAACATCGTGAAATGGTAGTGATGCAACAATTTGTTGATTTCAGGCGACGACAGTAGTCATCTCTCTTATTCTCCAGGCAGTACTTTTAGCGTATCGCTATATCCAAGAAGCTAAGGGTCTTAACTGGTGATGTTAGCGGAACTGAGACGAGCCCCCTTCTGAAGCTATCCAACAAAATGTGTTCCCTGTGGGATGGGGGAGGGTAGGTGGCAGGGGTGTTTATTGTTTGAGAAAACCTGATAATACTCAATTGTCACTTGCTCTATTCTCGAAGAAAGATTGGTATGATGCTAGTGTTAAAGTTATCTATGTCGGAACACTGTTGGAGCATTCAAGGATTTGATGTGGAGGGATTTTTGATCCTGAGTTGCAACAGTTTTCTGAGTCAAAACTGAAACTGGTGTTATTTTTGTGTACAGTGCCTCCAGAAAGTATTCACACACACCTCAACTTTTGTCACATTTTGTTGTGTTACAGCCTGAATTTAAAATCGATTAAATAAATAAAAATAATTGTCACCGAACGACACAAAATACCCATTAAATTTATCCGTTTTAAATTCAGGCTGTAACAACAAAATGTGACAAAATCAAAACATGTTTTTGGAATGTTTTTTCTTTTTACAAATTATTGAAAAATGAAAAGCTCAAATGTTTTGCGTGAATAAGTATTCAACCCCCTGAGTCAACACTTTGTGGAAGAGCCTTTGGCAGCGATTACAGCTCCGAGTCTTCTTGGGTGTGTCTGTATCGGCTTTTCACATCTGGATTTGGGGATTTTCTCCCATTCTTCCTTGCAGATTTGCTCAAGCTCCGTCACGTTGGATGGGGCGCGTCGGTGAACAGCAATCTTCAAGTCTTTCCACAGATTCTCAATGGGATTTTTCTGGGCTTTGGGCCACTCGAGGACCTACACATTCTTGTTCTGAAGCCATTCCAGTGTTGTTTTGGCTGGATTCTTGAGGTCATTCTCCTGTTCAAACGTAAATCTTTGCCGCAGTCAAAAGGTCTTTTACACTCTGAAGCAGGTTCTCTTCAAGGATTTGTCTGTATTTGGCTCAATTCATTGTTCCCTCTACCCTCGCAAGTCTCCCAGTCCATGCCGTTGAAAAGCATCCCCGTAGCATGGTACTGCACCACCATGCTTCACGGTAGAGATGGTATTAGATGGGAGATGAGCTGTGCTCGGTTTCCGCCAGACGTAGCGCTTTGCATTCAGGCCAAAGAGTTCAATTTTTGTCTCATCAGACCACATGATGTTTTGCCTCGTGCTCTCAGAGTCTTTCACGTGCTTTTTTTTACAAACTCCAGGTGTGCTGTCATGCTCCCTTTTCTCAGGAATGGCTTCCGTCTGGTCACTCTCCCATAAAGCCGAGATTTGTGAAGTGCTGCAGAGATTTTTGTCCTTCTGGCAGGTTCTCCCATCTCAGCCAAGAAACTCTGTAGTTCTGTCAGAATGGTCATTGGGATCTTGGTCACCTCCCTGACCATGGTCCTTCTTGCCTGGTTGCTCAGTTTGGTCAGACAGCCAGCTCTAGGAAGAGTCTGGGTCGTTCCATATTCTATCCATTTTCTAATGATGGGGCTCACTGTGCTCTTGGGAACTTACAACACTCTACAAATTGTTTTATAACCTTCCCCAGATCTATGTCTCCTCACAATTCTATCTCGGCGTTCTATAGACAGTTCCTTGGACTTCAAGGTGGAGTTTCTGCTCTGACACGCACTGTCAATTGTGGGACCTTCTATAGAAAGTTGTGTTTCTTTCTCGATCATGTCCAATCGATTGAATTGGCCCCAGGTGGACTCAAATCAAGTTGTTGAGACATCTCAAGGATGATCAAAGGAAACTGGATGCACCTGAGCTCAATTTGGAGTGTTGTGGCAAAGGGGTTAAATACTTATTGACGCAAAACATTTCAGCTTTTCATTGATTTGTAAAAATTTCTGAAAACATGTTTTCGCTTTGTCATTATGGGATATTGTGTGTGGATCGGTGACAAAATAATTTAAATTTAAATCCATTTTAAATTCAGGCTGTAACACAACAAAATGTGACAAAATTTGAGGGGTGTGAATACTTTCTGAAGGCACCGTATCTGCCGAAACTCGCTCTCACGCCAACGAGGTTGGGAGGAGAGCAAGATGATAAATAAAAACTGAATGCAAGTGACAACAGCTTGAAAATCCCCCTGAACCGCAAACTTAGATGGCAATGGGGAAAATAGGGTTAGGGACTTCAACTTTAAAGTTTGTCAAAGCTGTACCATTAATTCACATGTTTGTGCATCGTTTTAGTGCTATCTATCTTCATGAATGTAAGAGTTATCAAGAACATAAAATGAAATATTATAAGCTCCCGTTGGGACTTAGTCCGAAACGGGGCTTATGGATTTGGCCTCAATTTTCGTGTCCGTGCGTGCGTGCGTCCACCACCACATCTTGTGGACACGTACGGACTGATTTTATTCATACTTGGCGCAAAAGGCAACACGTGATGATGTACATATTCACATCATTTTGTTTCGCGATGCGATCAAAGACGGTTGACTGGTGGCCATTTTAGTTGTAAAAAAAACCCCCAAAAAACCCACGGTGTCGAACACGTCCTCAACCATTTCTCGGGCAAGCATTTACCGATGTTGTTCAAACTTGGCAGTGTACAGTGCTCAATTTCCAGTAAGCTGGTCCTTATTTTGCCGACTTTGGAAGAATAACAAGCCGAGTCAACCCACCTGGTGTTATTTGACGGCATGACTCAAGACAATAAGATCTTAAGGCAGCCATCTGAGCTGTTTAAGCCAACACCAGGCCTATTTTCCTGCAATCAGAACATAAAATTGAGTAAATTTTCTTGACTTATTAAGATCATACATTTACCTTTAATAATAATGATGATAAACTTGATCCAATAATGCGATAACGCCGATGATGGTCTCGATAAAGACGAGTTGTTTTTGAGGATGATGATGATGATGTGGGATTTGAAGGGGTTATTGCGTCGATGGCCCATGTTAATTAATTACATGAATAAATCCCCATTAACATTGCATCGGCATCGTACGTATATTGGCGGCCCCTTCTTCACTTGATACGCACACTCCTACATGCCCCGCCGTCTCATGAAATATATCGATATATTGCATGGTTGTTGGAAGTATGATGAAAGCGGTTTCAACATTCAGCATTCAATTTACAACAACTGTTCAACATTCAATTTACAACAACAATTTACAACAACTGAAACTACAACATTCAATTTAAATAAGCTGTTCCTTGATCATAAACTGATAGGATAGACAGACGGACGGACGGACGGACAGACATGAACCAATTTCTTAACCCCGCTTTTCGGTTTGTGGGGTAATCAAAAAATTCTAGTATCCAGATCCAGATCTTCAGCAAAATTTAATCAGTTCATCCTTGTCACACACCTAACCCGTCCTCGAGTTTCATCCGAATCCGTCCACAACTTTTTGAGATATCGTGCTCACAGACAGATAAACAGAGAAGCAGACAGACAAACAAGGTGAAAACATAGTATCCAGCCACCTTCGGTGATGGAGGTAATAATGTTTTATTTCTGGTGTTGCAGTCAATAATAAAGGTGTCCATTAAAAAAAATGAAAAGGCTCGTTTTGGTAATTTTTGAATTGGTCAGACAAAATTTTCTACAAAATGTAAACTGTTCAGCCTGGCAGAGGTATGCCCTCTACCGAATACTGTTCTAGTTACCGCCGCCACCTAGAGGTTGTTACCTCCACCACCGAAAGTGAATGTGGTTATGTTTTCACCCCTTTCTGTTCTGTTTGTTACCTGCAACAAAAAGATTTTTCAAGTATATTGGTCAGTCGATTTTGTTATTTTGTTTGTATGTTGGGTAGTCGATGTAGTGGGAAAAAAAAATTTTGAGATTTTTTTTTTCTACCCTTATTATCAGATTCCGTCGATATGTTTTCTGTCTGTCTGTCTGTCTGTATGTATGTCTGTTCGTCCAGTGCTCCGTTAATACATGGCGATTTCGATGAAACTTGGTTGGTAGGTTCATACCATGACCTAGTTGTGTGCAAATGAGAACCGTTGCTATGGACCCATCCGTTCTAGCAACGGACCTTTGAAATTTTCAAAAAAATCTCAAAAATTAATTTTTTCGAAAATCAAAAATCGGGCCACGAGCGACTGTGGGCAGTACATTCAGCCATATTGTCAAAAATTTCCAGCCGATCCTATGAAAACTGTCGGAGAAGATAGACTTTGAATGAACCCTGGTCGAAAACAATATAAAAACGAAGTTCGTTATATCTCAGAGACTCTTCTTCTTCCGGCTGCTCCCGTGGGGTCGCCACAGCGGATCAACCGTCTCCATTTTGCTCTATCCTCCACATCTTCCATTGACACTCAACCACCCGCATGTCCGCCCTCACCGCATCCATGAACCTCTTCTTTGGCCTTCCTCTTCTCCTGCCTGGCGGCTCCATCTTCAGCATCCTTCTCCCGATATACTCCGTTCCCTCCTGTGCACATGTCCAAACCATCTCAATCTCGCCTCTCTCACTTTGTCTCCAAACCGTCCTACCTGCGCTGTCCCTCTAATATACTCATTCCTTATCCTTCCATCCTCGTCACTCCCAACGAGAATCGCAGCATCTTTAACTCAGCCACCTCCAGCTCCGCTTCCTGTCTTTTTGTTAGCGCCACCACTCCAAACCATACAACATAGCTGGTCTCACTACCGTCTTATATACTTTCCCCTTAACTCTTTAGCTACCCTTCTGTCACAAATCACTCCTGAAACTCTTCTCCACCCACTCCATCCTGCCTGCACTCTCTTTTTCACTTCTCTCCCACACTCTCCGTTACTTTGGACAGTTGATCCCAAGTAAAACCCATCCACCTTCCCCACCTCAACTACTTGCAACCGCACCATACCACCACCCTCCCTCTCATTTTCGCACATGTTCTCCGTCTTACGCTACGACTATCATTCCCCTTCTCTCCAGTGCGTACCTCCACCTCTCGAGCTCGCCTCAGCCTGCTCCCTACTCTCCTACAGATCATGATGTCATCCGCGAACATCATAGTCCATGGAGACTCCAGTCTGATCTCGTCCGTCAACCTGTCCATCCCATTGCAAACAGGAAAGGGCTCAGAGTCGATCCTTGGTGCAATCCCATTTTACCTTAAACCGGTCCGTCATTCCTACCGCACACCTCACGCTGTCACACTGTCCTCATACATATCCTGCACGATCCTCACATACTTCTCCACCACTCCCGACTTCCTCATACAATGCCACAACTCCTCTCTTGGCACCCTATCATAAGCTTTCTCCAAATCCACAAACACACAATGTAACTCTTCTGGCCTTCCCTATACTTCTCCATCAACATTCTCAAAGCAAACATCGCATCAGTGTGCTCTTTCCTGGCATAAACCCATATTGCTGCTCACAAATCGTCACCTCTCTCTCAACCTAGCTTCCACTACTCTTTCCCACAACTTCATGGTGTCGCTTAACAACTTTATCCCTCTGTAATTCCACAGCTCTGCACATCACTCTTGTTCTTGAAAATCGGAACCAGTACACTTAATCTCCACTCCTCCGGCATCCTCTCACTTTCAAGATTTATAAACAATCTTGTTAACAACCCACTGCCATCTCTCCTAACCACTTCCATGCCTCCACTGGTATACATCTGGGCCAACGCCTTTCCACTTTTCATCTTCTTCATAGCAGTCCTCACTTCATCCTTACTGATCCACCCCACTTCCAGATTCACTATCTCCACCTCTTCCAACCTTCTCTCTTTCTCTCATTTTCTTCATTCATCAGCTCCTCAAAGTTCTCCATCCACCTTCTCAACACACTCTCCTCGCTCGTCAGCACATCTCCATTTACGTCCTTTATCACCCTAACCTGCAGCACATCCTTCCCAGCTCGGTCCCTCTGTCTTGCCAATCGGTATAAATCCTTTTCCCCTTCTTTTGTATCCAAATCTCATACAGCTCGTCATATGCCTTTTCCTTGGCCTTTGCCACCTCTCTCTTTGCCTTTCGCCGCCACTCCTTGTACTCCTGCCTACTTTCTTCATCTTCTGACTTCCCACTTCTTTTTTGCCAACCCCTTCTTCCTTATACTTTCCTGTACTTCCTCGTTCCACCACCAAGTCTGCTTATCTTCCTTCCTCTGTCCAGATGTCACACCAAGTACCTTCCTAGCTATCTCCCTCACACTTCGCTGTAGTTTCCCAATCATCCCACCCATCTTTACCACCATCCAACACCTGTCTCGCCTCCTCCCTAAATTCCACGCAACAGTCTTCCTCCTTCAGCTTCCACCATCTGGTCCTTGGTTCAGCCCTCACTCTCTTCCTCAACCTCACCTCCAAAATCATCCTACAGACCACCAATCGATGCTGTCGAGCTACACTCTCCCCTACCACCACCTTACAGTCTCTAATCTCTTTCAGGTTGCATCTCCTGCTTAAGATGTAATCCACCTGTGTGCACTTTCCTCCACTCTTGTACGTCACCCTGTGTTCCTCCTTCTTGAAATACGTATTTACCACTGCCATTTCCATTCTTTTTGCAAACTCTACCACCATTTGCCCTTCCACATTTCTCTTGTTGAGACCGTACCTACCCATCACCTCTCATCCTCTTTATTCCCTTCCCCAACATACCCATTGAAATCTGCTCCTATCACCACTCTTTCATCCTGGATACACTCTCCACCACTTCATCTAACTCACTCCAGAAATCTTCTTTATACTCCATCTCACACCCCATATGTGGGGCATATGCACTGATGACATTCATTCATCACCCTTCAATTTGCAACTTCACACTCATCACCCGGTCAGACACCTCTTCACCTCCAATACCTCTTGACATAATCTTCCTTCAGGATTACCCGACACCATTTCTCCTCCCATCCACACCATGGTAGAACAGTTTGAACCACTCCAATGCTCCTAGCTTACTCCCCTCCACTTGGGTCTTTGTACACACAGTATGTCCACCTTTCTTCTCTCCATCATATCAGCCAACTCGCCTTTGCCAGTCATCGTCCAACATTCAGAGTTCCAACTCTCACCTGCACACTTCTACCCTTCCCCCTCCCACTGCCTCCGGACTCGCCTTCCCCGTCTTCTTCTCCTTCTTCGCCAGCAGTAGCACAATTTCCACTGGTACCCTGCTGACCACCGGTACCGGTGGCGCCTTTGGTAACCCGGGCCTCGACCATCCGGTATGGAAATTCGTTTTGTTGTCCGCATAATGATTTGGCATAGGTTTTTACGCCGGATGCCCTTCCTGACGCAACCCTGGTCGCCTCTTACGACACACAGGGATATGGTACACCTATTCTAACCGGGGCATACATACGTTATATCTCAGAGACTATGAGTCAGATATACATGAAACTGGTATGGTAGGTTCATGGTATGTCCTAGTATGTGTGAGAAAGAACCGTTGCTATGGACCCTCCGTTGCCTAGCAACGGCCGAAAAACCTCTAAATGTGGGGTATTTTAACGAAAAAACAATCTGCAGCATTAACCCTTGAAGCTAGAATCATGAATTTTCTTGTGCTTAATCCTCAGGTCATTCTCCATCGAACGGGCCCATCGCGTCAGGTTCTATTGGATAGTCGACTACCCATGTCCGCCTACCGGCTTGTCTGTCTGTCTGTCACCTGCAGGTCACAATTTTAAAACCGATCGTCATGAAACTTCACCACATGGTAGAGTTTGTCATAAGGAAAAGCCTATTGTTTTTGAGGTCAAAAGGTCAACATAGGCCAAAGGTCAACAACTTATGTGAGTTTCTAAAATCCTCAATTTTCATCCGATTAACTTGAAAGTTGAAGAGGATTTATATTTCAGGTCACTGAATTCAACCACCAATTATTTTTGAGGACAATTTGTTTAATGGATTTTGCAAGTATCGTGCTCTGCACGACGTCGTCATCTTGTTTGTCTGTTTGTTTGTTTGTGTGCAGGATATCTCAAAAAGTTGTGGACGGATCCGGATAAAATTTTGTGGACAGGTTGGGTGTGTGACGCCAACGAATTGATTAGATTTTGGTGAAGATTCGGATCCGACGACTAGCGTTTTTAAAGTGATTCTTCACCATTGAGAGATGGGGCCAAAAATGATATATAGCAAGATATCCCAAAAAGTTGTGGACGGATTTGGACGAAACTTGGTGGACAGGTTGGGTGTCTGATAAGGACGAATTGATTCAATTTTGGTGAAGATCAGAATCAGGATATGGATACGAGGATTATTTAATTTTTAAAGTGATTCTTCACCTTTGAGAGAGAGGAGGGCCAAAAACGATATAGTACTGTACAGCATGATATTTCAAAAATGTATTGGGACCGATATGTTATCCTGGATCAGGCATTGCGTGGTGGAGGTATGCGCTCTGCAGAGTGCCCTTCTTAGTTAATCCTGTTATACTCGTATATTATAAGGAATAACTGGGATAACAAAACAATGATGAATCATGTATAATGTTGGAATCTATTTAAAAGGCAGTGCTTTTTCACCAATTAACCATGATATAAGAGTATACCACATTAGCAAAAGTAATGGGACAACATAGGGGCTGGCAGGATGGCCTTGAGGTACGCACACTCACCTTGAAGCTATCTAGCCTGGGTTTGAATCTCGACTGAACTGTAAACTGCCATCCCGGCATTTCACAGGCAGAGCGATTCATCAATGTTTGTGCCCTCCCTTGGATGGACGTAAAACTGGGCATTCTGTCTGCCAGCATTAGTTGGTGGACGTTAAAGATCCTGGATGAAGATTAGTTGGTGGACTTGTCCTTCGTGAAGAGAAGGCGAGCCATCACCCAAATTAACAAATTCCAAATTTCTGCCCTGACTTCCCAACCAACCGGGATTGTAGCCTAGTAACTGCTTCGGTGGCACGAACGTGGTGATGATGATGATGATGATGATGATTACAGCAGAGCAAAAATGTACAACGAACACTCCTCTGCCCCCCTCTCCCCCCACAGAATCATGTAAAAAATTGCAGTATCCAGATCCGGATCGTCACCAAAATCGAATCAGTTCATTGCGTCACACCCAACATGCCCACCAAATTTAATCCGAATCCGTTCACAACTATTTGAGATCCTGCACACAAACAAACAAACAAACACACCGGGGTGAAAACCAAACCTCCATCCATCGCAGACGGCGGAGGTAACTATGAAGTCGATGGCGCACCATCGCAAATCACCACGCTTCCCACCTAAACCAAAGTTGAAAGGTGGCAAAAAGTTCAACCAGGAATGACCCAATATCAAAATTTGAGTAAATTTTTTTCCTCGTTTTGACCTCGATGATCCCAAGTCCCCAGCCCCTGGGGCATGAACCAGAGGTCAAATCCCAAAATATTGTTACATATTTCAAGCGTCCCCCAATGCTGATTGCAAATACAAAATTTCATCAAAAAAATGTTTAAAATGTGCCTGAAATTGCATACTTTTTTGGTACTTGACCTTTTGATCCCGCCCAGGGGATGTGGCCCAAATTACACTGCTCTTGCTCTGTTGTGCCGTGTGGTGATCACAACTACCAAGGTTGGTGACTTTCTACCCATTCGTTTAGGAATAGAAAGCATGAGAGACGGACAGAGCTCATTATAATATCCCCCCCCCCCAGCCCCGTTTTTTTTTCAAAAAGCGTGGGGATTCTTACAATAATTCACGGACTGGGGTTTGTGTGTGTGTTTGTTTGTTGCGCTACTCCTCCGACAGTTTTGGGCCAATTACATTCAGACTTGCTACAGAGGATCAGCATGACCCCAATTAGTGTATGCGGGGTGTTTTTATCTTTGCCGGTGGTCTTAAGGGGGTTAGGGGAGGGGTGACGCAAATTCTCGATGTAAATGTGTATCGTGTAGCACCGCCTCCAGGTGAGCGAGGGTATTACAAGTCTCCACCATTAGTACAGTATTCCTGTCCCCACGTTCTCCAGTGCTGTGAGGCGTTTTGAATTATAAGCAGTAGGTATGTTTTTGCTTCATGCACGTAACCAGTGTTTGTTTTTTGTGTATACAGAGCTATCAGTTGCCTATACACCGCCCAAATAAAGGTATGCGTCACAAGAACGTGTTGCATGCTTGGAACAAGATCACCGGGAGGGCAGGTACTCTGCTAATAATAATATGCTCACACGAAACCAGCTGCTCCTGTTGCTAACGTCATTCGGAGGAAGCGAGAACTAAAAGTGACCAATTCCAACATTATATTTACCCATCTGAAGACAAAAGTCTGGCATTTAATGCAAACCAGTACTCGCACTACATATTTGCCTTCAAAGTGAAAGCTTCTGAAATATCACAAGTCTGACAGAAGTCTAAACACAATGGCTGACTATAGTGCACAAATTGTGGCAATTGAGTTTTTAATTATTTTTTTTAATGACACAGGTTAAATTTAAAAAAGAAAAAAAACTTTTCTGCACCTGATGCTTCCACATGCTCGGTTACACCACTTTCTGCCTTCACATCCTGTGCCGACTGTCGAGTAATCTCCATCACACGTTCGTAAGTTGCCACACACACAGCTGCTGAGCTCATCTCTGCCAGTTCACGAAGGAAGCACGCTGTTAATGCGGTGTACAAGCAGATCTTCATCGTACACAACTATGGACGAGACGATCAAGGTGGAATGGGACTTTTAACAAGCTTAAAAAATGGAAATGTGATCAACTTGGGCAGCTACATACCGTAAATACTTCAAAAATAGGGCACCGTTATTCTGCAGAAATGTAAACATAAATCTTAACATAAAACATTAAACTTACAGCAATGTACCGTCAATCCAACAGCCAAATGCAAACCATTCAAGCTCAAACTGACCCTGCATATTATTTGACTCCATTTTAACGTCGTCGGAACCCCAAGCTCGTGGCTCCACGGCTTCTCCACACGGCACTTCCTCTCGAGGCCAGATGCTCCCGGTCCTACGACCCCTCTCACTCCGCCGGGCCCTGCGTAGTGGTTGCGCTCTCAGTCGGCCTTCTCCCTGATCCTCCACCGGCAGGAAACTAGCGGAGTCACTTGCAAACACAGGGCCTGCTGGGAGATAAATTTAATAGTACCGGCTGGCCCACGGGATGGCAATGGTTGTCTTTTCTTTTCTGTTGGTAAGCGGTGATTGTTAGCACAATGGATCTACTTGGTATTTCATGAGAATCTTGTGAAAAAGGTTAAGTGCATTTTCCACCTCACAGTGAAAGGTTGCCCATCAATAGAACAATGTAGGGCAGAATTACTAGTTGTCCAGTCATATAGTAACCTCGGCCATGTATTTTGCCATTAAAAAAATAATAATAATAATGACATTTTAACTCGATTTTTGGAATAAGGACTTTGACACGGACACACAATGAATAATGGAGGATGTTGAAACTCCCTGCACTGAGAAGTGTAATTTTCTTTCTCCACTATAAACCTTCTCCGATAAAGTAATTTATCTCAAGTTTACAGACAGCCAAAGTTGAACATGTGCGTGTGTTCGGATTTCAGGGTATCTTGCCACGATAGCGAAAGGAACAATCGAGTAAGCCACATTGTACACGTATTTGCCAACGTTTTTACGTGCAGTTTCCTGCTTTACAGCTTGCACTTTTACATGTAGAATGGTCATTGGAAAATTTAACATTTTTCTTCACATCATTCTGTTGTTTACACGACTGAAAATGTGGTTGGAACATAATACGATAAATGCAGGGGCCAAAAACTGTCGCAGTCTGCGTGAAGTGCCTCTCAATGACATTGTCTTTCTGCAAAAACAAATAATTATGATCATCAACATCATCATCATGATGTACGGTGGGTGCTCCATGCAAAGCGTTGGTGCTGACAAAGCAGTTGCAATGCTACAATCCCGGTCGGGTGCCACTCAAGACTCAATAAGTCAGGACAGGAAATTGGAATTTGTTGAGAGCGCCGGTGATAGCTTGCCTTCTTTTCGCGAAGGACACCGTGGGATCTTTAATGTCCACCAACTAATGCCGGCAGTTGGGAAGCCCAGTTTAACGTACATCCGAGAGACACACGCATTGATGAATCACCCTGCCTGTGAAACAATCGGATGACAGGTTCTGCGTGGGCCGAGATTCAAGCCCAGGATAGACAGCTTTGGAGGTGAGTGTGCGTAGCTCTAGGCCATCCTGTCAGCCATAAACAATGATATAAAGTTCATTTAAAAAAAAAAAAATACAAATTCACTGATGTGTGGTCTAACCTAAGCAGTATCAATTAGGAGAATGAGTAAAAATATATCAAGTAGGTAAAAGTTGTGCTCATACAATTTATTATTATAGAGTGAGGAAACTCTCGCGACAAATAGTTGTGAAAATATAACATCCTTACTTCTGATGTTATAAATGAACAAGAGCGAAGACAATGGCGCACCATCGCAAATCCCCAAGATTTTCTGGATTTGATCACAGGTTCATGCTCCAGGGGGTGGGTCAAAATGGAAAATAATTTAAATCAAAATCTGATATTTCGTCATTCCTAGTGGAGCTTTTTTTCTGTCTTTCAACTTTGCTGTCGGTGGGAAACATGAGGATTTGCGATGGCGCGCCATCGACTTCGCTCTCGTGCGTTTTGTCATCAAGAAGATAATTATATGTGGAACGTTATCAAGCATTGGGTGAGATTTGAGTTCAAGTATAAAGTCCAAATGTTCAAGTCTCAAAACTCAAGAGTTAAAGGTCAAAATATAATTAATATAATTGTACAGCTCTCATCTTTTCTTGATCATTCAAAAACTCCTTCAACAAAATTGATTCACTTATTTGATTTGATGATATACCA